>JAGFNQ010003980.1:383138-438719 GCA_024364735.1 Boesenbergia rotunda | reverse complement strand
TCAGAGAAGACATGATCAGGTGATTATTCTAGAAATACAAATTGAGGTTATGTGATGAGAATGATAAAGAATGCATCAATATACATTAATTAAATCCTATTTATTTTTCGAATTGAATAACCCTTTTTATCAATTCGGGAGATCGTAGGAACATCTCCAAATAGGTTGATATCCAACCATAGATAAGAACAACCATGGCTAGAGTCCATCAAGTTATTCTTAGCTATGAAGGTAGGTAATTATACCGATTACATATTATACATATGTAACTATCATATTATGCTATCAACTAATTGAATGTTTGCATAAATCATTGGGTTGTTAACTCATTAACAAGTATGCAACAATATACATAGCAACCAACTGCACCTCTCTTTACATCGACCTTGGCTGTGGCACAACAAATTGATGCTCCAAGCTTAAGGCAGACCCATTAATCAAGAAATAGTTTTAATATGGTTGGAGCTCATTCAACCGTTTAGTCAGGCTTGGATGTGTCCAACAACCAAAACTAAGGATTGACCTCTGACTCCAACTATATTAATCATAAACTAATTCCATGGTTACATGTTGAGGTTCAAGTCGGGCATGGATGTGTCCATCAACCCAAACGAGAAACAAAACTCCGGTTCTAACCATATTAATGGAAGGTGTTGGCCTTAATATTTTGTAAGGGGGTTTGAGTCTCATCCTTTTCTTTTATGCACATTCATGACATATAATTATGTCATGTTCTAACGATTTCCTTAATAAATTATGTATGTGACTTAATTTATCAAGTCTCATTAATTGAATTAGGAACCAGATTTCCTAATTCTAATTTCATACTTTATTCAAGGAATTGTTTTGGGAAACAATTTCCTGAATTATCATAATCAATTTCGGAAATAATATGTTTAAGACTTTGATTTCTCTAAATCAAATCTTATTAAATTAAGAGACAGATTCCCTTAATTCAACCACATATTATTTTCATAAAAATCTTATTTAAGGAAATATACTCTATAGGATACAATTTTCCTAATTAATTTTGGAGACAATAATATGTAAGAGCATCACCTCATAAATCAAATAAGGAAATTATCGTTTGAGAATCACCTCAAAAATTTTCAAGATTTGATCACATATTTTATTTATGGAAAATTAATATCAATAACTTAATTTGGACGGCTCCCCGAGGCTCAATCCAAATTAAACATTTGACAGCTTAAATTCAATTTAGGAAATTTAATTATAACAACTAACTTTAAATTGGACGGCTCCTCGAGGCTCAATCCAAAATAAAGAATTTTGTAAATAATTTAATTTCCAATTATAAATTTAAATGTCAATTAATATTCCTATAATTTGTCTAGACTTTCTTGAAAGAAAGTGCTCAAAATTGCGAGCTTTCCATAAATGGAAAGTTTCCAAAAATAAAAGGTTTTTAGAATAATTGTAAGTTTCTGGTACAAAGAAAACTTACGTTTTTCCAAAATTAGAAAATTTCTAAAATAAGAAATTTTCAAAATTGAAAAGTTTCCAAAAATGGAAAGTTTTCACAATTATCATAAAATTTCAGAAACAGAGATATTTCAAAAGTTTGTGAAATTTCATGAGGATTTCCAAACTTTGAAATTTCTAAATCAAAAATTTACCATAATTGGAAAGTTTCCATAATTGAAAATTTTCCAAAATTGAGATCATGATAAAGCTTTCCGCAAAATAATTATATGATTATGTCGAACACAAACCTCGGCTCTGATACCACTGTTGGGACCGGGTGCATGTTGATATGGATGCGGGTTCGTAATTTCAAAATTAATTACGTGCAGCGGAAGGTTTAGCATAAATAATTTCTCTAAATCATTTAACCACACATCTAAGCATGCAATTTTATCTTGTGTAGACATGATCATATATTTGAAATTTTGCAGAAACATAAACTAATTTACGTATTACCTCGCGTAACTCGAAGGAAGGGACGAGATCTAACCGTAAGCGTCCCTTAGAAGCTCCGCATCTATTCGCGTCCACGCCGAGTATCTTCGGGATGACTTCGCAAAGCCACGAGTTTCGTGTTCTCGAGAACTACTAGATTCTCCGAGAACGCGACGAGAAAAACCAAGAGAGAAGTCGGAAGACTAACCACAAAAGGATGGCCGGAATCAAAATTCCGGCGAAGCAAAAGAAGAGGCTTGCGGCAAAAAGATCCTTGCGGCAAACTCTAATTCTGGCAGCATGTGGTGGTCGGCAGGGAAAGGGCAGGGGCGGCCGGTTGGTGCTCCTTCTTGGGGCTGGTTGGCGCACGGCAAGAAGGGGAGAAGAGAAGGAGAGAAAGAGAGGGAGAGAGCCTATGCCTTCATCTCTTCGATTATCACCCAAGCCTTGCCTTGGGTCCTTTATATAGTGGCTCTCAACCATCAAGCCTCTCAAATATGGAATAACTTATTCCATCATGCCAAGTTTGATTTTATATCATGGTTAAAATCATATTTAATTTATGATAAAAAATCAATCAAGTCTCTTCTCTCCTATGGAATAAATTTCCTTATCATGGTAAATCAATCCATGATTGATTTTATAAAATAAACCAATCCATGGTTCATTTTAATTTCTATGAAAAATAAACCAAACCTTGGTTTATTATATAAAAATTTATATCATCCATAATTTTATAAAACAAACCACACTTGGTTTATTTTATAAATTGAACCAAAAACTTGGTTCTCTCCCTTTGTTGTGGCCGGCCAAGCAAAGAGGATGGAGGCCCTCTTTGGCTGGCCCATCCAAGCCAAGCCCCAATGAATTAAACTTATTTAATTTATCTATTAAGTCTTCAAAAGACTTAGCCATTTTACGCTTCCGATGCGTCTCTGAAAAATTCAGATTCGACTTATCGTTTGGCTCAACCAAACTTAATCTCTCTTGATTGGAAAATCTAATTTTTAACTCGTTTTAAATCCCTCGGATTACTCGTAGTGCGTGTGACTAAATAGGCTTTCGATTTATGTTGGCCGTCTATAATTAATCAATTATAGAACGATCATGAGTGGCACCTAGTAGTACATCATGATCCCCAATTAATCGAAAGATCAACGGTTGACCTCAGAAACAATTCTGAAACCCTTCAGCAGTTATAATGAATCGTGCCCCATTCCCTTCACCATCATATACCTACTTGGTTCAGGACATGGTCTATGTGTGTCAGTCCCCACTAGGCTAACTACGTCACACCTAGCCCAAGTAACGTTTTCTCGTCCTACGGATTCTAATTACTCTCATGTATTTAAGAGATTCATACTCTGAACATGTCATGCTCTGGCCAGAGGCTTCGAGTAACAATCCGACGATAGGCCTCGGGTATACATCTCCTCGCAAGGAGTGGTGAATCCTTTGTAGGCTGTTCAAACATCTTCGGGTACTTCGGCTTATACCCAATCATCCTGGGTCCACACCTCCTTAGAGATGCTTGCTTAAGATGTCAAAGTATAAGTCTCCATGACCAAGATGACTTGAACACCGCAAGTCAAAGGAACATCGTACTTAAGCTGCAGTAAGAACTTTACTGACATATCTATATGTAGACTACCATATGAAGTTTTACAGCCAGTCACTCCAATGAACTAGTTCCCTTAACTAGCATTCATGTTTATCTCCGGACATCTCAATGTCACCAGCCAGTGAGAATCAGCTAATTAGAGAATAACTCATGCTAGTCTCAACAGAATTCATAGTGTCCGTATTTATTAATTCATCGACTATGGACAATTTCAATACTTCACAATTGCACATGTAGAGATAATCACTAGTTGTGAATTCATCACAAATTCTCTCATGCTGTGAATTGTATTGTGGACATTCAGTAAATGAGTTTAAGATCTTAATCAAATACACAAACATGTATACTCAAATAGTGAATATTCATTTATTAGAATAAATGATTACAATCATAAGGCGATTGCCTTAGGACACTTCTCTCATATCACTAACAATAACAACATAAATATGAATAAATAAAATCTAGTAAATGAGCGTAAAAATAAGGATAAAAAAGTATTAAATGTATGCTCATCGATCTACTTTTGCTTTCCGTTCGGGAGAATCTTATAATTGCATCTTTAAGTAATAAAGAATGATTTTCCATAGCGTTGAGCTGCATAGAACGTTGTTGGTTGACCCGAACCCCAATCAGGGAGGTTGAGCCACATTAAGGGCCTAACGCCATGTTAAGTGCTCCTTCGCTGGTAGCTCATGATTAGGGAGGTTGAGTCATGTTATGGGCACCTTTGCTTAGGACAACTTTTGATCTTGACTCTTGCCTATTTTCTCATGACCAGGAACAAAAGAACATACATATTACCAAAAAATATTGAAATAGATAGAGCACCATACTCATTGAGTTCGATACGGTTTGAAGTGATTGGCACTCCATGGCTGATCCTGCTTTTTCTGATCCAGGCCTTGTAGGTAATATCTCCCACTAGTTAACTTTGTAGTAATCCAATAAGGAGCATTCCATTATGGCTCAAGCTTGCCAGAATCCCCAACCGATTTTATTCGCCTCCATACGAGTCTCCAACTTGGAATGCCCAAGGAATCATCTTTTTGATGTAAGTTTGCTTCATCCTTTGTCAATAGGCCACCAGCTGAGCAGCCACCTTGTCTCAAACCTCCATGATCAAGTCTAAATCGATGAGCCAACCTTGATCATTGCTCTCGTTGTCATAGAGATATTGCCATATTGACTCTTCTCCTATCTCGACTGGGAAAATGACTTCTCCTTCATAGACTAAGTGAAAAGGAATTTGACTAGTACTCTCTTTTGGAGTAGTACTGTAAACCCAGAGAATGTTAGGCAATTCCTCTACCTAACTGCCCCAACAAGGTCCAATTAATCTTAAGTCCTGTGATGATATCCCTATTGACTACCTCCGCTTGCCCATTGCTTTGAGGATAGGTTGCGGAGGTGAAAGTATACTGGATGCCTAAACCCTCGTACCATTCCTTTAGTTTTCTACCATGAAATTGTTGCCCATTATCAGTGACCAACTTAAACGGGATCCCATTCCGACAGACAATGTCTCTCCACAGAATTTTCATGACTGCTTCTTCTATTATCTGAGCTAGGGGCTCAGCTTCAAACTATTTGGAGAAGTAATCCACTATCACCAGTAGGAATTTCTTTTATATTAGCCCAGTCGGGAAAAGACTTACAATATTCATTCCCCACTGATCAAAGGGGCATGAGATGACAGAGGTCTTGAGGAATTCCGTTGGGTGATGAGACAAGTGTTGATGCTTCTAGTAGGATTCACAACCGTCCACAAACTTATTTGTGTCTTCTTGCAATGTGGGCCAGAAATAGTCTGCTAATATTATTTTCCTAGCCATAGCTCTTTCTCCAATGTGGCTGCCATAGATGCCTTCATAACTTCCCTCATGACATATGCTACATCTTCCGGCCCAAGGTATTTTAGAAGAGGCCAAGCGAATGCTTATTTATACAATTGATTATCGATTAGCGTGAAACGAGTAGCTCTCCGTTTTAACAATCGGGATTGACTTAGGTCACTCGTGAGATCACCTTTCTGTAAAAATGTAGTGAAGGGTATCCTCCAGTCGGTCTCTACCTCTTGATCGGGCTCTCTATCTATTTGTGCCACCATCATCTTTTGGCAAACAAGCTCCTCCATCATCCAAGTGGCTAATGAATTGGCCATTTTGGCCAGCTAGTCTACTTTGGTATTGTCTGTCCAAGGGATTTTCTATAGTATCACATCCTGAAAATTTAACTTTATTAGTTCAAATGCTTGTGCATACCTCCTCATCCGCTCATTGCATATTTCAATGTCTTCCCCGACCTGCTGAGACACCAGTTATCAATTGAGTATACAATAACTCGACTCGTCCCAACCTGCTTGGCTACTTGTAACCTGATTAATAAGGCTTCATACTCTGCTTCATTATTAGTGACCCGGAAGTTTAGTTGAATCAACAACTGAAACATGTCTTCTTGGGGGGAGATTAGCAATACACCTACGTCATTAATCCTCTAGGTTAAAGAAGTGCCAACTTCAAAATCTCTCCTATCTCCGGGGCAGTAAGGGCTTCTGCCATGAAATCTGTCAAAACTTGGTTTATAGCTGATCAAGGTTGATACTGAATGTCATACTAGCTGAGCCCCGTAATCCACTTGATCAACCTCCTAGAAGCCTTCAAATTTGTTAAGATTCGCCTGAGCGAGCTATTAGTGAGGACCAGAATGGGGTGAGACAAGAAATATGATCTCAATCTCTGAGCAGTCAAGACTACCACATAGGCCAACTTTTTCAAGGTAGTATAACGACTCTCCGTGTCCTTTCGTAGGTGATGGGAAAAGTAGATAGGGTATTGGATAGTACCTTACTGTTGGTGCCGAAAGCACCAGGTCAAACATTGTTTTGAAAAAAAAATTAAGTTAAATTTATTTCAAAAAAATATTAAGGTAAATTTGTTTTTTTTTTAAATTAGGTTAAATTCATTTTAAAAAATTAAGTTAAATTTGTTTTTGAAAAAATTAAGTTAAACTTTTTTGAAAAAAACTAAGTTAAATTTTTTTGAAAAAAATTAAGTTAAATTTTTTTGAAAAAAGAATTAAGTTAAATTTATTTTTTTTAAAATTAAGTTAAATTTGTTTTGAAAAAATTAAGTTAAATTTAAAAAACTAATTAATTTTAAATTTTGAGAAATTAAATTAAGGTAGGAATTTTTGTTAGGACCAAAAGGAATTTAGATATTTCGACAATGGTATGATATTGTCCACTTTGAGCCTAAGTCCTTATGGTTTTGCTCTTAGGCTCTCTCAAAAGGCCTCATACCAATGGAGATATCATTTTTACCTTATAATCATATGGTCTTTCCCATGTGTTTTCGATGTGAGACTATATTTGCAACCTTGCAACAACAACAATCCCCTCTCAAACAAAGGACCATAACTCCCCCTCAAGCAAAAATCCTTTCTGTTTGATGTCCAATCTTCAACCCACCAGGACTTTCTGCCCCTCGGTCCACTTGACCTACAAGGCCTTCACTGCTTAGCCACAACAAAGACTTCTCTGCCTGGTGTTTGATCCTCTTGATCAAAACATGGGAGCTCACACATCCTTTATTCAAGGCTTAAACCACATGGTTAGATCTGGATCTTGGCTCTAACTCATGCTTCTTTTGGGTGTTAGTCCAGTGAAGAGTGACCTGGCTCTGATACCAATTGTTAGGACTGAAAGAAATTTAAATATCTCCACAATGGTATGATATTGTCCACTTTGGGCCTAAGTGTGGGATCGTTGTAATCGATAGAGAGGGGGTGAATAGCGATTACTGAAATTTTTTCAAAAAATAGAAAATGCAGTGGAAATAAGAAAAGAAACAATGCTAACAAGTTTCTTTTTACTTAGTTTGGAGACTTTAACGACTCCTACTCCAAGGCCCACGGTCCTTGACCGTTTTCATTGTGCAATTCAATAACTCGAAATATAATTTACAAATGTATAGTTTGAGTATAGAATTTAAACAACAAAATTAAAATTTACCGACGACACTAAAAGATTATAGAGCGTCTCAGGCAGCGTGTCGTCGATCTTGATCGTTAGCGGCACGGGAAACTCGAGCACGAAAGAAATTCGGAGAGCGTTGGAGTACTTGAGTCGCAAGAAAGTTGTTATAAAAGTATTCTGAGTTGATGTGGAAAGCAAAGGGGTGAAGCCCCTTATATAGCCTATTCTCGGGCACCTCAAGCTACTTGGGCACCTGCCATGTGTAGCGAATCAGGCGCGTGCTTATCCATAGACTTGGCCAAAAATCTATCTCTCGGTCTTGGCCACCTGGGACCTTTGAGATGCTTGATGGCTCACGGGCGCCTGATTTGCTAACGTGGCAACCTGCCAGCTCAGCCTCTCACCCGCTGGAAACGCCTCAACATAGGCACCTGTTACTTGTCAGGCGTCTGGTCTCTTAGGCGCCTGGGATGCAGCAGCTACTCCCTTTCACTCCTGCAACCAAGGTTAGTCCAAGAACAATATAATATTAATAATAATTTCATGCATAACAGCCAGAGCTATCTTGGTTCTGACTTTGGATTTTAAAATGAAACCCTAGGTCGAACCGACGCCTACTGTTCCCTCTTCCATGGAATGCATCCTCACCTACTCCTCTCAGGAGAAGTTACCTTTTGCCAACCGACTCCTCCGGTTGGACTTTTGCTCGGCCTCCGAGACTGCCGGATCTCGAGACGTCCGTACCTCGACCCACCTCTACTTCTATCTGCAATCCTCGCTCGACTAAGACTTCTGCCCAATCTTCCGGATTAGAACATCGGTGCCCAGTCCACGACCAGGACTTCTTGCCCAACCCTCGGCCAGGTCTTCTTGCTCAACCCTGCAGGTTATGGCTTCGTGCCTAGGTGAACTAGGACTTTCCTGCACACTTGATAAATCCATTAGATCACAATATAAACTTAACTTTGAACCCTTTGTCATTATCAAAACCAGCTTCGATCTAGTGCTTCTGGCACCAACAATCTCCCCCTTTTTGATTTATGGCTACACAGTTCAAACGTTAAGTTAAAAACAAACATAAAAAGATACATCATAGTTATGCACTGGAAGGAAAGAAAAAAAAATTCTACTCTCACCCTTGATTAGTACTCTCCCCCTTTTTCCTTAGAATATTTTCAATATTTGAAAAACTTAGCAAAAATTTGAAGTATTGCATAAAGCTCCTTTTTAAATGAAAACTCTCCCCTGAAGCTTTTGAAAACATGCAATTTTCCATTTTGAATGTTTTTCTAAATATTGAAAAGAAATCTAAGTATGATTTCAGGTTTGAAAAAAAACTTCTGAGAATATTGGAAAACTTTTGAAAATATCTAAAAGCATCTAACATAATGTTTTCCTTAAAAGTGTCTGAAAAAATATTTTCTCAAAAGACAAGGTTTTTACTTTCAGAAAAAAGATTCTCTTTAAAATTTACATTTACTTTTTAGAAAAAGAGAGAGAAAATTATATTAACTTTACTTTTTCGAAAAGAAAAAAAATTTAATTTCATTAAAAAAATAGATTTTTAACTTCACATTTTTTACTCTCCCCTTTTGCCATATATCAAAAAATCTTTTTGAAAAGTATGTTTTGGCAAGAAAAAAATAGTTGTGTATCAAAGTCTACTTGCTTTGTAAAAACAATAATAGAAATTGACAGGCAACAAGTAATAGAAATGAACTAAGTTTGACCCAAGTAATAAGTTTTGAACCCAGTGAGTATTCTAGTGAGTCCAGCACAAAAAAATATTTAAAAAATGGATCAAATTAATTTTTTTCGGTCCCTGTCTAACCCAGTTTTCTACTCACTAACTGTTATATAACAGCAGCTTTCACTTGGGTTAGTCAAGTTAAGTAATCTGATCAAGTTAGATTTTGTAAGCTTGAATACTTAACTTGATTGCTGTTCAATTATATTTATAGCCCTAATTGCTCTTGATGTACTGACTTAAAGCATCTTAGGTCAAGGCATAAACCTAAGAATCTCAACCCAATCTAGGTTACCAATCAAAGTACCCTAATGTGCTTGTGAGATGTTGACTTCTAGATCTATAGGGACATGCAATGCTAGGGTTAAGTCCTAAGCTAAGTCCATTGCATAGAGTTTTTGAAGGGGTAATTTTTTATAAAATAACTAAGTCAGAAAAATATTTTTAAAACAATATGATTTTAAAAACAAATTGTAAGATAATGAAACAGTTTTAAAAAAACAATCCTATTGTACTAAGCATATTCCTAACTACCTTCTTAGTGAACTAAACTCAGACACAGGTAGTGGTTTAGTGAAAATATCGACTAGGTTAGATTTTGAGTCTATATGTGTAAATACGATTTCATCCCTAGCTACGTGATCCCTAACAAAGTGGTATCTGACTTCAATATGCTTAGTTCTGGAATGATGAATAGGATTTTTTGTAAGGTTGATTGAACTCATATTGTCAATAAATACCTTAGTTTGGGTATTGTCTAGGTTGAAGTCCTTAAGGTATGCATCATTCATAAAAGTTGGGATACACATTCCCCTAGGGCAACATATTCTGCTTCAATTGTGGATAAGGTAACACAATGTTGTTGGGGCAATCGGCCCTGAGATGATCTGGAGGATCATGATATTTTGATGTATGGGCAATATGGTTAAGTTAGAATGTGTGTTGTTCTCATATGTGTACATGAGTGTGCAGGTGTACAGGTACACATGGACTTGGTTGATGTCTTCAGGTGAAGGATGGCATGGAGGCAAGCTGGAGGCTTGCGTGCGCATCCGAGGGACCGTTGGATAGCAGAGATGATGAGTTGAGGGATGCGGACTTCGAGGCATACGTGAAGGGTGGCATGGAGGCAAGCTGGAGGCTTGCGTGTGCATCCGAGGGACGAGGGCCGAAGATGAAGAGGGCGTGAAGGCAACAGTCAAGACTGCTGGTGAAGAGTCAACTGGGTTGAGGGAGTCTGAGTATGAGTGTTTGTACTCAGGGGCTAAGCCGGGAGGGTTTGAGTGCGGAGAGACTTGTACTCAGGAGTGAAACCCTAGGCTTAGGTGTGTACTAGTCGACTGACCTATGGGCAGTCGACTGGTATAGGCTGAAACAGGTTGGCAGATTCGAACGTTGTACTGTAACGGTCGAATCTGAGTGGGACCAGTCGACTACCCCAGGGGCAGTTGACTGGTAGCGACTGTTTCAGATTCGAGCCCTATTTAAAGGGGCTCGTTTCCTACCATCTTCTTTGACGAAACTCGCTTGGGTAAAGTGAGTTAGTAGTCTATTGTGATCAGAGAGCATCCGAAGTGTTGTGGCGAGGTTTCTCCACCCACAAGGAGCGACAAATCTAGCCGGAGGTTATCCGGGGGTTGATCCACCGACGGATTCTTAGATTAGTCACCTGTCCGGGGTAGATACCAAGTAAATCAGGTTGTTAACATTGTTTATTTTACTTTGCATATTATTGTTTCCGCTATGCTAACGACTTTGTAGAGAAACGAACGAAAAAGTGTTATTCACCCCCCTCTAGCACACCGAAGACGATCCATCAGTTGGTATCAGAGCGAAGGACCGCTCTTGATCGGACTAACCGCCGAGGGAGCACACGCTAGAGGAAAAAGAATGATGGAAGACAGACTTGGGGAAGATATAAACTCACCACCACCGTATGAGCATGAAGATTTTGATTATTGGAAAGCTAGAATGAAGATGTGGCTTAGCATGGATTGGGAGTGCGTAATGGTGATAGAAGAGCCATTCGAGACCCCTAAGGACAAGCATGGAAGGAAGCTCCGGCCTAGGTATTGAACCAAAAAGCAACAAGAACAAGCAAGGGCCAATGAGAAGATAATCAATATTTTGGTTAATATTTTGCCTACTAATATTTTGGGTAATGTAGGAAATTATAAAAATGCATATGAGTTGTGGAATAAATTGGAAAAGTATCATGAGAACCCTACACAAACTCAAGGAGTAGAGGAGCCCGAAGAAATAAGCTCAAGTGTCCAAAAAGATCAAAGGGAAAAAGAATTATCGACATTATCAAGTAAACTGGAGGAATCGAGTAAAAAAGGATCCACCTCATCCGAAGAAGAGGAAGAAGTATCAACATCAAGGGTTGAGGGGGAGGAGAGACCCTCATCCCCACAAGAGCAAGAAAAGACTTCCACCTCCACCAAAGCTAAATCAAAAGTGCATTTCATATGCTTTGGTTGCAATAAAAAGGGGCACTACAAGGATAAGTGCCCACTAGGTAAAAAGTAGGTAATTCCTAAGCCTAAATGCATTCAATTTAAATCTAATATGGGTTGTAGGAATGAGGAAGCTCAAAACAAAAGAAGGAGAATTCGATGCTTTACATGCGGGGAGCTTGGGCATTATCATACAAAATGTCCAAGAAGTGGAGAGCTCAAGAAGATGGAGCATCTTAGGAAATGAGAAAAAGAAGAAAGGAAGAGGAGCACTCATCAAGGGGGAGCCCCAAGGGTAAGGGAGGTAACCTCTAACTCTACTTATGCTTCAAACTCTTCCATGAATGCTCAAAATGCTTGTACGAATGATAGAATTAATAACAATTGCCTGCCCATGCATGTTTTTAGTTTTAAATATCATAATAGGAATAGAAACACTTTTGTGTGCCAAAACACCAAAAATTTTATGGTTCATGATAAATCTAGAAATTCTAGAGCTAAGGACCAAGGCATAAACCCTAAGAGAGGGGGATAAATGCTTAGACAAATAAGTAGACCTAGAAATGATCAAATTAGGTCTAGTGATCCTAAGGTTAGGAAGTTAGAAAAGGAAAATCAAGTTTTAAGAGCAAAACTTGATAAGTTAGAAAGAAACCTAGGTAGAGGCATTCAAGGGTCCAAGAGATTGAACATGATACCAAAGGACCATAATCATAGGGATGATAGGTCGGGTCTAGGATACCACCCTAGGAGGGCTAATGTTGATAGAATGTCATATTCAAGGATGCCCTATAACTATGGTAGAGAAAAAGTCAAAAATGGTAAGGAAAAGTCATTTAAAGGAAACGAAAAGAAATTGACCAAGAAAAAGGTCTATAGGGTTAAGAGAGTGATAGTGGAAGGTCAAGAAGCACCGGTGTGGTCTTGCCTTTGTAGAAGAGCTACCTAGGGAGGTAGTTAGGGCTAGGAGCTCAAGGGAGAGCTCTGGAAGCCAAAATGGGTTCTATGGTCAATGGATCTCAGGTGGTTTCCTTCTAGGAGATTGAAGAGGACTATAGGGTGTGCCAAGAGGTTCAAAAGGCTAAGGTTGGTCTTAATCCTAGAGAATTGGCACACTAAAGGGAGAATTATGGAGTAAAAGGTGAAATTGGAACTTTAATTGAGAAAAATTGGTTCTAATGCCTAACTACCATATAAATTGATGCTAAGAATGGAGTATGAATAAGTATGGGAAGGAGCATCAAGGTGAGGGTAAAATTAGAACTTTTGGGAAAGGTGTCATGATACAATTTAAAGAAACTTGAAGTTTATACCAAAAGTCAAGCACGGTTGATGTTTTTCATGAACCAAATTTTTCTATGGTAGGGAATACCTTAACAATCGTGCTTGCAAAGATTCACATTTTACCGGATTTTCTGGAATTTTTTATGCGTTTCTGAATTTTGGCTGGAAATTCTGAAATTAGCGTATCAGTCGACTGCCCTGGGGGCAGTCGAGTGGTAGTATGGGCAGATTATGAATTTGTGATTTCTGAGGGGTTTTTCAAAAATCTAGTTAAGTTCTATTTGACACCTACGGTAGGGTTGCTTGGGGCAATCTTTTGATGGTGTCAAAGGGGGAGAACTTGGGTGTTATGTTAGGTTTGGGTTGAAACTTAACTTTGATACTGTGGAGTTCAGTTTTAGAAAAACTTAACTTTGGAATTAGCAATAAGAATTGAAATTTGGGAGAAAGCATAGGTTAAGGGGGGGTTGCCTCTTGTGTATTATGCTTTAATTTTTCAATTACTTTTGCTATTATCATTGCTATATGTTTACCTAACTTAACATATTGCCACATATCAAAAAGGGGGAGATTGTTGGGGCAATTGGCCCTGAGATGATCTGGAGGATCATGATATTTTGATGTATGGGCAATATGGTTAAGTTAGGATGTGTGTTGTTCTCATATGTGTACATGAGTGTGCAGATGTATAGGTACACATGAACTTGGTTGATGTCTTCAGGTGAAGGATGACATGGAGGCAAGCTGGAGGCTTGCGTGCGCATCCGAGGGACCGTTGGATAGCAGAGATGATGAGCCGAGGGACGCGGACTTCGAGGCATACGTGAAGGGTGGCATGGAGGCAAGCTGAAGGCTTGCGTGCGCATCCGAGGGAGGAGGGCCGAAGATGAAGAGGGCGTGAAGGCAACAGTCAAGACTGCTGGGGAAGAGTCTGTTGGTGCAGGAAGCACCAGATCGAACATTGTTTTGATATTGGCAAAGGATTCAAAGTTAAAGGTTATTTGTTGTCTAACAATGCTGCGTGAGAGTGCAGGAAACAAAGTCCTAGTGAAGGGCTGCTAGGCACCTGACGATGGGCTGTCAAGAAACCAAGTCCTGGCGAAGGGCTGCTAGGCGAAAACCAAGTCCTGGCGAAGGGCTGCTAGGCGAAAACCAAGTCCTGGCGAAGGGTTGCTGGGCGAAAACCAAGTCCTGGCGAAGGGCTGCTAGGCGAAAACCAAGTCCTGGCGAAGGGCTGCTAGGCGAAAACCAAGTCCTGGCGAAGGGCTGCTAGGCGAAAACCAAGTCCTGGCGAAGGGCTGCTAGGCGAAAACCAAGTCCTGGCGAAGGGCTGCTAGGCGAAAACCAAGTCCTGGCGAAGGGCTGCTAGGCGAAAACCAAGTCCTGGCGAAGGGCTGCTAGGCAAAAATCAAGACCTGGCGAAGGGCTGCCGGGCAAAAGTCCAACTGGAGGATCCGGTTGGCACCAGGTAAATTCTCCCGAGAGGAGTAGGTGAGGACGCGTTCCCCTCCGAGGGAACATTAGGCGTCGGTTCGACCTAGGGCTCCATTTTGGAGACCAAAGTCAGAACCAAGACAGCCAAGGCTGTATAATTCATTATGTTATTGGTTTATTGTGTTTTGGACTAACCCTGGATGCAGGACCAAAGGAACGTGAACGTGTGTCTGCAGCTCAGAGTGCCTCAAAGGAAAGAGGCGATCGCTGACCAGGGCGCCCGGAGTGTACCGGGCGCCCCCAAGGTGAACACAAAACACAACACAACCAGAAGAACCTCGACAGTACATTCTGAGGGCGCCCCCGCTGTCTCGGGCGCCCCCATGGCAAACCAACTGATGAGTTAAGCTGCTGCCGCGTCTGCACTGCGCACCCAGGGCGCCCCCGCTGTCCCGGGCGCCCCCAGCACCCAGGGCGCCCTCAGCCACTCTACGCAGGATACTTCAGCGCTGCGGATAAGAGTTGGCCGAGTCAACCAGGGCGCCCCCAGCGACCAGGGCGCCCCCGTCAAGACCTTATCCCGAGGTTCAAGGGATAAGTCGTTGACTGCGCCTTGTGTGGATCTGCTGCCACGTGGGGGCGCCCCCGTCGACCAGGGCGCCCCCAGGCACTATAAAAAGGGCCTCGACCCTCCTCTTCAGGACACAGCTTTCATTCTACACATCCAAACTCTCTGACGACTGCGCTCTGCTCCAGGAACTTCCCGACTCAAGTCCGAAGCGCCGTCGACCTCCCGCTGCACCGAAACTCGAGCCTACCCCGGGAGTTGGTAAATACAGAAGTGTAATCCTTCTTATTGCAATTTGTATTTCTCTTCTGTACTCATTCTACGCATTATAGAATTGCCCAAAGTAAACGGTCAACGACCGTGGGCCTTGGAGTAGGAGTCGACCCAGGCTCCGAACCAAGTAAAACGACCTTGTTAGCGTTGTGTTGCTTTGTCTCTATTTCCGCCGCGCACTTACTCTTTTTATTTAATCCGAACGATTTGCGACATTCACCCCCCCTCTATCGCATCTCTCGATCCAACAAGTGGTATCAGAGCGGGGTTATTTAAAGTTGGTGCAACCACCACTTTGAATTTTTTTTTCGGATTTTTTTCGCTTTATTTTTCAAATAAATAATATCTGTGAGTATATTTAAAATATCCTTACGCCTTTTTCAATTCTGAATTCTCATTTTCTCACCATAAGTCAGAATTGATAAAAGAATCAATCTGTGAAAACTTGTCGTAAAATTTTTTATTATTATTTTAATATTTTTCCATGAAATTCGTGCTATCTTAATTCGAGAAATTTTTTTTCTTACTTTTTCTTCATTAATCAAAATTGTTAAGGTCAACATTTTCAAAAAATTTTTATTATTATTTTAATATTTTTCCTCGAAATTCGTGCAAACACCTTTTGAGCTTGTTTTTCTCTCTCTCCCGCACTACTAATCCAAGACCAAGTCTTGATACATCTCTATTTTTTTTCCTTGTGTGCAAGATTTATCCTTAATGGCCAATCAAGAATGGAACAGTGTTCGTCCGCCTCTATTCTCTGGCGAGAACTTCAGAACCTGGAAAAGTCTAATGGAATCCCACCTGAAGGACAATCTAGATCTCTGGTTGATAATTCAAACAGGGTTCCACCTCCCTACAGAAGATGGACTATCAATTGCATGGGATAAACTGGATGAACCAACCCTCAACCAAATTGAGACTGATGCAAGAGCAACTGCAATTCTTCAATGCGGTCTAACTAACGAACAACTCAAGCTAGTTGGATCCTTCAACTGTGCTAAAGAAATGTGGGAGAAACTAATCAACCTACACGAAGAGAGCTCCGACATTGAGGTACTTGATGTCCAAGCACAGATAGCCGAATCAGAATCTGAACTCGAATCCAGAATCGAAATCGAACCAGTAGAATCAGACGACGAACTGACTAAGACGGTAACTAATTTTGAATCTTTTTCTAAATTAGAATTGAATAATCAAACAGATACTATAATGGTCGAGGAAGGTATAATTTCTATTGCAGGGAAATCTCCTAAACAACTACCAAAGAAGGAGCTTCAACAAGTACCCGAGTCCGACTCAGACACGGAACCAGAAGATGAATCTAGATCCGAGACAGCAACAATTAAGGGGGAGATTCCCAATAAGGAATCAAAAGGTAAAATTACAAATTTAAATTTTAAAAATCATATAATTTGTTACATATGCAGGGAGAGAGGGCACTACCAAACTAAGTGTCCTACTCGTAAGATTCAAATGATACCACCGACGGCAACAAAGAAACGAGCTCCAAAAGCACGAAAGAACAAGAGTCGCATTCAATGCTTCAATTGTCAGGAGTTTGGGCATTACAAAGAGGAATGCACAGATAAACGTTACAAAGATCCAGGGAAACCAACCAAAATGGGTAACTGTAATTTACATCCAAATCAACTCTTTACCTTGAATACTGATAGTTTAATTAATCTCCCTTGGTCAAATTTAGATATGGATGCATGCTTAGATAACTTAATGAAATCATGTATATTAGCAAAGTCAAAATTCAAAATGTTAAGACAAGAAAATGAGACTTTGAAAATTAAAATTGATATACAAGAAAAACTGATTAATAATTTTGCAAACTTAGAAAATCCAGAAATTTCTCCTCACTATGACATTATCTGAAGTTTTGTTTTGGCTATTCATAGGACTAGATAGCTTAAGGACTTAACCAATTACTTGAAATTTGAAAACATAGTATTGGGAGGAGGTGAGATGATAGTACGTTGGGGAAACCAACTCTAATAAGATCAAGTCTACTTGGTCTCTTTAGACTGGTGAAACCAGCCGAAGCTACCGATCCAAGACCCAAGCTAGTTAGACCAGAAAATGACCTAATTTAATTTGAAAATGAAATTTCATTAAAAGGCTTTGTCTAGGAAAGGGTGGATGATCCCATAAGGCTACGGCCAAAGAAGGCCTAGTGCCTCGCCAAGACCTGGAAGCCAATTTCTGAAATTCAAATTCAAATTATCTTTTGTCAAATTCGAATCTAACACAAATTTCAAATAATTATAGATTATAATCTGTTTTCAAAATTTCTATTTTTCAAACTTATTCTGTTTCAAAAATCACTTAATCAGTGTTCAAAATTTCTGCCTTCTAAACTTATTTTTTTTTATCAAATCTGTTTTCAAAATTAAATAACTTTTTTCAAAATAAATGAAAATTCCTTTTCAAAATTAATTTTTACCTTCAAACCTGTCTCACAAAGAACTTTTAAGGTTAACTGTTTGAAAATCCTAGATTTGGTGAGACAGGAAAATTAAGTTCAATTAAAATTTCTTTTATGTTGTGTTTTAATTCAGAGGATAATTCCAACATAGTCAAACCATGATTAACATGGTCAAACCTAGTCAACACTAAGGTCTTAGATAAAGTCGAACCTTGTTTGATACAGGGGGAGTTCTTCTTAATGTTTTTTAGATTTCTTAAAATCCTTATGCTTTAAAACTTATTTTCATATCAAAATAAGGCTTTCAAAAGTTGATTCAAAAACCTTAATATATTACTATCGCTTTGGAAAAATTGTTATCATTTCAAATTTTTTAAACTGTGTTATTCCAAATTGAGTTTTCAAAAATTTATCTCCTTGAAAGTTATCATACTCAGAAGATTGTTCAAAAGTGCTTCTTTTGATCTTGACAAACCCTAAAGACACAGAGGAAAGGTCCACTTCATGATCTTCAAGGACTCCTAGGATGTGTCAAATTAAGGGGGAGTCTAAGTCAAAAGAAAAACTTCAGAAAAAGTTTCTTTTTACTTATGTCTTTGTTAAACAGTTCTTTCTAATCTGACTCAAACCTTAACACTCAAAGGAAGAGTACTTGTGGTCAACAAGCTTCCCAGGACTGAGTCAAGTTTAGGGGGAGGTCAAAATTAAAGGAATTATTTAATAACATGCTTTATTTCAAACTCTTGCAAAAATCTAAGTTTTTCAAAATACTATTTGTTAGAATTTGTGTGACTTATGAAATTGTTTTCGAAATAACATTTACTTAGGTTGGAAAATTTCCAGGACACTTAGGAAATGTCCTTGTAGTCAACAAGGTTTCCTAGGATGGTGTAAGACTGGAAAATGAACCAAGTTAAGTAAAACATTGAACCTTCAAAAGTTCACACACTTTTTTAGAATATATTTTTAAGTACTATCATTTTTTTTTTAAAATTTACTTGAGTTTGAAAATTTCCAGGACACTTAGGGAAATGTCCTTGTAGTTAACAAGGTTTCCTAGGATTGTGTCAGACTGGAAAAGAAACCTAGTCAAGTGAAATATTTTGTTTTCGAAAAAAAAATCTAATACTTTTCTAAAAGTACGTATGTATTTCAAATCATAATTTATCTCAAAAGTACTTGAAAAATCTTTTCAAAACTCTTTTTCGAAATTTTTTTTACAAATACAAAATATTTTTTTCATAATACTCTTCAAAATGGACTTAATCTGGAAATTTAAGCTTTTGCTATGCTTTTAAGAGTTATACCAAGTATTTTTATGTTTTCAAAACTCATAATCTCTGATACACAATTTCTTCTCAAAACTTCTTTCAAAACATATTCCGTTATTGATATATATTCAGGGGGAGAGATTGGAAAGAAGAGTGGGAATCAAAATTTTCAAATTTAAATTTTCTTTGTCTCTCTTCAAAAAGTATTAACTTCTTTTTCAAAATGTTTTAAGTACTTACTTAACCCTTTCAAAAACATATTAAGCACTTAACTCTTTTTCAAAAACATACTCCCAAATCAAGTTAAATACTTAACTTTATCATTTTAAGTATTGAATAATATTTCTAAGTACTTAAGTATTTAACGGATATTTTTTTTACTCAATTTTCTCAATCAAGTACTTGACACTTAATTTTCAAATTCTTCTAAAAAGTACCTGCTCCAAAGTTTAAAAAACTTGTTAAGCCTGAAAAATCCTTTTCTTGAAAATTTTCTAAGCGTGAAAAATTTCTTGAAAAATTTTTTTAAAATTTTTTTTGGAAACTTGGAAATTTTGCCTAAGTAAATTTTTTTTTCCTTATAAAGTTGTAAATTTTTTTTAAGCCTGAAATTTTTTCATAATGGTAAATTATCTAAGTGTAAAAAGTTTTGAAAATGCTTTTACTCGATTCTTGAAAAATACTTTGTCAAAAACATAAAGCACTTAGAAAAACTCATAAATCCCTGTTAGATACCTTGTTCACCCATGCTTGTTTTTGATATATGTCAAAGGGGGAGGAAAGGTCAAAGTTAAGAGTTAAGTTAATTATTCAGGGGGAGAATGAGCATGAGAAATTTTTTTCTCTCTCTCTTTTCACTGTTCAAATTACATTTGGGTTTAGACTGTTACGAATTGATATGTTTTATTAGTCTTAACCTTTATGCTTAAACTGCTATCTTTCTCCTTAACTTTGAATTGTGTTGCCATAATCAAAAAGGGGGAGATTGTTGGTGCAGGAAGCACCAGATCGAACCTAGTTTTGATATTGGCAAAGAATTCAAAGTTAAGGGTTATTTGTTGTCTAACAATGCTGCGTGAGAGTGCAGGAAACAAAGTCCTAGCGAAGGGCTGCTAGGCACCTGACGATGGGCTGTCAAGAAACCAAGTCCTGGCGAAGGGCTGCTAGGCGAAAACCAAGTCCTGGCGAAGGGCTGCTAGGCGAAAACCAAGTCCTGGCGAAGGGTTGCTAGGCGAAAACCAAGTCCTGGCGAAGGGCTGCTAGGCGAAAACCAAGTCCTGGCGAAGGGCTGCTAGGCGAAAACCAAGTCCTGGCGAAGGGCTGCTAGGCAAAAACCAAGATCTGGCAAAGGGCTGCCAGGCAAAAGTCCAACTGGAGGATCTGGTTAGCACCAGGTAAATTCTCCCGAGAGGAGTAGGTGAGGACGCGTTCCCCTCCGAGGGAACATTAGGCGTCGGTTCGACCTAGGGCTCCATTTTAGAGACCAAAGTCAGAACCAAGACAGCCAAGGCTGTATAATTCATTATGTTATTGGTTTATTGTGTTTTGGACTAACCCTGGATGCAGGACCAAAGGAACGTGAACGTGTGTCTGCAGCTCAGAGTGCCTCAAAGGAAAGAGGCGATCGCTGACCAGGGCGCCCGGAGTGTACCGGGCGCCCCCAAGGTGAACACAAAACACAACACAACCAGAAGAACCTCGACAGTACATTCTGAGGGCGCCCCCGCTGTCTCGGGCGCCCCCATGGCAAACCAACTGATGAGTTAAGCTGCTGCCGCGTCTGCACTGCGCACCCAGGGCGCCCCCGCTGTCCCTAGCGCCCCCAGCACCCAGGGCGCCCTCAGCCACTCTACGCAGGATACTTCAGCGCTGCGGATAAGAGTTGGCCGAGTCAACCAGGGCGCCCCCAGCGACCAGGGCGCCCCCGTCAAGACCTTATCCCGAGGTTCAAGGGATAAGTCGTTGACTGCGTCTTGTGTGGATCTGCTGCCACATGGGGGGGCGCCCCAGTCGACCAGGGCGCCCCCAGGCACTATGAAAAGGGCCTCGACCCTCCTCTTCAGGACACAGCTTTCATTCTACGCATCCAAACTCTCTGACGACTACGCTCTGCTCCAGGAACTTCCCGACTCAAGTCCGAAGCGCCGTCGACCTCCCGCTGCACCGAAACTCGAGCCTACCCCGGGAGTTGGTAAATACAGAAGTGTAATCCTTCTTATTGCAATTTGTATTTCTCTTCTGTACTCATTCTACGCATTATAGAATTGCCCAAAGTAAACGGTCAACGACCGTGGGCCTTGGAGTAGGAGTCGACCCAGGCTCCGAACCAAGTAAAACGACCTTGTTAGCGTTGTGTTGCTTTGTCTCTATTTCCGCCGCGCACTTACTCTTTTTATTTAATCCGAACGATTTGCGACATTCACCACCCCCTCTATCGCATCTCTCGATCCAACAGAGTCAACTGGGTTGAGGGAGTCTGAGTGTTTGTACTCAGGGGCTAAGCCGGGAGGGTTTGAGTGCGGAGAGACTTGTGCTCAGGAGTGAAACCCTAGGCTTAAGTGTGTACCAGTCGACTGGCCTATTGGCAGTCGATTGGTATAGGCTGAAACAGGTTGGCAGATTCGAACGTTGTACTGTAATGGTCGAATCTGAGTGGGACCAGTCGACTGCCCCATGGGCAGTCGACTGGTAGTGACTGTTTCATATTCGAGCCCTATTTAAAGGGGCTCGTTTCCTACCATCTTCTTTGACGAAACTCGCTTAGGTAAAGTGAGTTAGTAGTCTATTGTGATCAGAGAGCATCCGAAGTGTTGTGGCGAGGTTTCTCCACCCACAAGGAGCGACAGATCTAGCCGGAGGTTATCCGGGGGTTGATCCACCGACGGATTCTTGGATTAGTCACCCGTCCGGGGTGGATACCAAGTAAATCAGGTTGTTAGCATTGGTTATTTTACTTTGCATATTATTGTTTTCGCTGCGCTAATGACTTTATAGAGAAACGAACGAAAAAGTGCTATTCACCCCCCTCTAGCACACCGAAGACGATCCATCAAATGTTGCTTTCTACTGCACTAGCTAACTAGACTTTGTCCTAGTAACTGATAGCTCCCACTCGTACTTTTCCTATCTAATTTACACCCTGCATAATCTGAGTCAGAAAATCCTAACAATTCAAAATTAGAAGTCCTAGGGTACCAAATACGTACATTTATTGTGCCCTTAATATATCTAAGGATCATTTTAACTATAGTGAAGTGGGACTCCTTAGCACAAGTTTGGTACATGGCACAAATACTTATTACAAAAAGAATATCAGGTCGACTAGCAGTTAGGTAAAGGAAACTTCATATAGCACTTCTATAATATTTTAAATCAACTGGCTTACCTCTAGGATCGTTATCTATTTTGGCATTTGTGGCCATAGGAATACTTAAATTCTTTGAACTATCCATTTTAAACTTCTTAATTAATTATTTTGCATATTTTGATTGGTGAATGTAGTTTCCGTCCTTGGTTTGTTTAATTTGTAAACCTAAAAAGAAAGTTAATTCTCCTACCAGGCTCATTTCAAATTCGTTTTCCATGATTTTAATAAAGTCTTTTAAGAAATTAGTGTTAGTTGATCGAAAAATTATATCGTCTACGTAAACTTGGGAAACAAAAATATCTTTTTCTAAAGTTTTAATTAATAGGGTTGAGTCAATTTGACCTTGGTCAAAACCTTTAGAAATTAGATAGGTGGATAATCTTTCATTCCAAGCCCTAGGTGCTTGTTTTAACCCATAAAGAGCTTTCCTAAGTTTGAATACATAATTAGGGTAGTCAAGATCTTCAAAGCTTAGGGGTTGTCCTACATAATCTTCCTCTTTTATAAAACCATTCAGGAAGGCGTACTTGACATCTATTTGCTATAATTTAAATACCCTATAGGTTGCAAAGGCTAGTAGCATCCTAATTGACTCAAGTCTAGCTACAGGGGCATAAGTTTCATCATAGTCTAACCTCTTAACTTGACTAAATCCTTTAGCTACTAAGCGAGCTTTGTTTCTTACTGTTTCACCTTGGTCGTTTAACTTATTTCTAAATACCCACTTAGTGTGTATAATGGCCTTACCTTCCGGTTTAGGCACTAAGTCCCAAACTTGATTTCTCTAAAATTTTGCTAATTCTTCTTGCATAGCAATAATCTAGTCTGGGTTAGGCAAGGCCTCTTCTATAGTTTTTGGTTTTATTTTTGAAATTAGTGCAACCTTACTTAGGTTCCTATAGGAAGACCTTGTTCTAACCCCTAAGGTTGGATCACCTATAATTTGGTCAGTTGGGTGATTTAGTCTGGGTTTCTTAGATCTCCTAGAACTTGGTTCAACTTCAGGTCCAGCTCGTAGGTTTTGGGTTGGAACAGGTTCAACAATTTGAGTTGGTTCAGTTATTGGTTCAATTGTTGCTTCAATTATTGATTCAATTGTTGGTTCAATTTTGTCTTGATCTTAATTCGAAGTAGTTGTATTTGACGAATTGGTTAAGTTGATTGAGTTGGACTACATTATTAGGCGCTAAACATATCACCCATTTCTAAGTGACAAAACAGGTATCCTTATCTGTTTTGTGAGATGTATTAATTTTATCATAGTTTTATATTAACACTATGATTTGATTGGAATTATGTTAGATTTAGGTTTAACAATTAGTAAGTTTAAAAATAAATTTCGATAATTGGCTTCCAGGTCTTGGTGAGGCACAGAAGCCTTCTTTGGCTGTAGTACGGATCATCAACCCTTTCCTAGACAAAGTCTTTTAAAGAAATTTTATTCTCAAATTACTTATTGGAAAACCCTAGTCTAACTAGTTGAGGATTTGGCGAGGTAGCTTCGGTTAGTTCCACCTGACTAATAGGACCAAGTAGGGAACGTCTTACCCTACCTGACTTTTTAGACAAGCTTTCCTAACATTCTCTCGCCCTACCCTAATACTAGATTGTGCAAGTTTTAATTAAGTCAGATCCTTATCTAACCGTTTCTAAGTCTAAACATAATATTTTTGCAGAAACAAAATAAACAAGCATCAAACAGCAAGAAGAGAAATAATTTATCTAAGTATAAAAATGGTTTTTATATTGGCTCATCCTGGACTGAAGCCTCGGTATGGGCTAGTTATGATGTGAATCTTGTCCTTGGAAATCTAATATTGGTTTGGTCCAGCTTGATTTGTCAAGTAGAATTTTGGGACTCATGCTTGGACTTAGGTTCTACTTGGGTTCAAAACAGAGTAGTATGATCTGTACTGTGAATTGGTTCGATAACCAAGTTTGGATCGATTTAGACCTATTTTTTATTTTTCAAGAATCATGTCAAGACTCTTGGAACCCAAGGTAAATCGTTCTAACACAACTCTAACTTCCTTTACCTGAGATTTCAAGGAGGAATTCTCTTCCTTAAGTTTTTGGACTTGAGTGGAGGTTCCTTCCTGAACAGGTTCAGTTAAGGAGCTAGAGTCGACTCCCTCTTTCAGGATTTTTACTTCCTGTCGGAGGGATTCAACCCGAACGTTGGCTTTGGCCAACTTACGAGACAAATAGGAGATTAGGTCGTAAAGCTGAGATTCGGGATAACCTCTTACCGTTATTTGCTTGTCTTCCGAAATTGAGAGTCTTCCGGTTCTGACGCTTTCTTCCGATTTCAATTCCGATTCGGTGTCGAGATTTTCCGATGCAGTCAGTGCGAGGAGGTTGGTGTGTGGTACTTCTTCTTCTTCTTCTTCAGATGACTCTTCCCACGTAGCTTTGAGGGCCTTCTTCCTCCGGTTCTTCTTGTTCTCCTTCATGTTGGGATACTTCGATTTGTAGTGACCCTTCTTGTTGTACCCATAATAGGTTACTTCACTTTTCTCCTTTTGACTGGTAGAAGGTTCGGCTGGATCATCCTTTTGCTGGTTCGTCTTCTTCTTCTTTCTTTAGCCCTTGATCATCTTCTAGTAGCTCCGGGCCATCCGGACCAGCTTCGGATGATCGATTCCATCGTCATCAGACTCTGAGCCAGAATCTGACTCAGGTATCAGTTGCAGTTTCTTCTTCTTTTGCTTCCCAGGAACTTTTCCTGCAAAAAGAGCTAAACCCTTCTCGACCTGTGAACCATTAGTTTGTTCATGGAGTTCTAACTTAGAAAAAAGTTCATCAAGTTTAATGTCAGATAGGTTCCTCGAAACCATATAAGCATCTACCATAGATGCCCACAATGAGTTTCTGGGGAACGAGTTTAGAATATACCTAATGAGGTCCAGGTTTTCTACCTTGTGACCTATCGTGTGTAGTCCATTCATCAGTTCTTGGATCCACGCGTGAAGCTGTGTAGCTGTTTCGCCATCTTACATTTTGATCGTGTACAGCTTGTTGAGAAGGAGATCTCGCTTACTGATCCTCGTAACCGACGTCCCTTCGTGTAGCTCGATCAATTTATTCCACAGTTCTTTAGCACTACTAAATGAGCCGACGCGGTTGAGTTCCTCCTTCGTCAATCCACACTGGAGGGTCTGAGTGGCTTTGGCGTCCGCTTCTATCTTCGTCTTGAGTGAAGCGTCCCACTCAGAGTATCCTTGACTTTCTCCTTGCAAGTTCTTCAGGATCTCCAGTCCAGACTGGATGATGATCCTCATTTCTACCTAAGTTTTCAGGTGGACCTCCATTCTGCTCTTTCAGTAGGAGAAAGCCTCTTCGGAGAACAGAGGAGGACGTGTGGTGTTGTAGCCTTATTGCATGGCCACTTAATATACCTGAAAATAAAAAAAAACTTGTTCCAAGACAATGTCTTGGATTAGTAGTGCGCTATAAAAAGAATAAAATAAAAAAAATCGAGTGGTGTTGCACCAACCTCGAAGAATGTGAAAAATTTTATGAAAAAAATGAACGAAAAAATTCCAAAAAACCTGCTCAGTTGGCGATTTCACAAAGGTTGAGCAACCCGCTCTGATACCACTTGTGGGATCGTTGAAATCGATAGTGGAGGGTGAATAACGATTACTGAAAATTTTTTGAAAAATAGAAAATGTAGCAGAAATAAGAAAAGAAACAATGCTAACAAGTTTCTTTTTACTTGATTTGGAGTCTTTAACGACTCCTACTCCAAGGCCCATGGTCCTTGATCGTTTTTGTTGAGCAATTGTATAACTCGAAATATGTTTTACAAATGTATAGTTTGAGTACAGAATTTAAAGAGCGAAATTAAAATTTACCAACAACACTAAAAGGTTGTGGAGTGTCTCGGGCAGCGTGTCATCAATCTTGATCTTTGGCGGCGTGAGAAACTCGAGCACGGAAGAAATTCAGAGAGCGTTGGAGTGCTTAAGTCGCAAGAAAGCTATTCTGAGTTGATGTGGAAGGCAAAGGGGTGAAGCCCCTTATATGTTCTTGGTTGCCTCAGACTTCTTGTGTGCCTGCCACGTGTAGCGAATCGGGCGCGTGCTTATCCACAGACTTGGCCAAATCTCTATCTCTCGGTCTTAGGCACTTGGGACATTTGAGGTGCCTGATGGCTCACGGGCGCCTGAGTTGCTGACGTGGCAACTTGCCAGCTCAACCTCTCACCCGCTGGAAACGCCTCAACACAGGCGCCTGTTACTTGTCAGGCGCTTGGTCTCTCGGGCACCTAAACCCTTTCAAGTGCCTGGGATGCAGCAGCTACTCCCTTTCACTCCTACAACCAGGGTTAGTCTATGAATAGTATAATATTAATAATAATTTCATGCATAATAGCCGGAGCTAACTTGGTTCTGACGTTGGATTTCAAAATGAAACCCTCGGTCGAATCGGCGCCTACTGTTCCCTCTCCAGGGAACACATCCTCACCTACTCCTCTCAGGAGAAGTTACCTTTTGCCAACCGGCTCCTCCGGTTAGACTTTTGCTCGACCTTTGAGACTGCCGGATCTCGAGACATTTGTACCTCGACCCTCCTCTACTTCTATCCTCAATCCTTGCTCGGCTAAGACTTCTGCCCAATCTTCTGGATCAGGACTTCAATGCCCAGTACACGACCAGGACTTCTTGCCCAACCCTTGGTCAGGTCTTCTTGCTCAACCCTGCAGGTTAAGACTTTGTGCCTGCCTCGGTGAACTAGGACTTTCCTACACACTTGGTAAATCCATTAGATCACTATATAAACTTAACCTTGAACCCTTTGCCATTATCAAAACCAGGTACAATCTAGTGCTTCCGGCACCAACACTAAGCCCTCATGGTTTTTCTCTTGGGCTCTCCTGAAATACCTCATGTCAATGGAAATATCTTTTTTTTCCTTATAAGCCTATGATCTTTCTCATGTGTTTTCGATATGGGACTATATTGCAACGTTGCAATCCCAACAACTTTAAGTTAGAATTTTAATAAGTATAAAATTTTAAATTAGGTTTAATACATTAAAGGTGAAATTAATTAGGTTTGTTGTGTTGGTTGGGTTTGACTAATCCTTTTAGGTCATAAACATCTTACCCATTTCTAAGTGACAAAATAGGAAAACTTTATCTGTTTTATGAGATGTGTTAAATTTTTATTTTAAATTTAAGTAAAATCTAAGATTTAATTAAACCTTGAGTTAGATTCAAGTTTAACAAGTAGTAATTTAAAAATATATTTCAATAATCGGCTTTCAGGTCTTGGCGAGGCACGACCTTCTTGAGTATCAGAATAATGATCCTTTCCTAGACAAAATCTTTTAAAGAAATTATATTTTTATTTTACACTTTGAGAAACCCTGGTCTAACTAGTCGAGAATGTGGTAAGGTAGTTTCAGCTAGTTTCACTAGGCTAAAAAGATCAAATAGGGTACTCTTTATCATACCTGACTCCTTAGATAGACTTCCCTAACGTACTATCATCTCGCCCACCCTAATACTAGGTTGTGTGGGATCGGTGTCGGTTGATAATGTAGCGACCCGCCTTCTCTACCTTTGACGGATCGTTACTTTATCTACTTCTTGACTCTAATGCACGACTAAGAATGCGGAACTTCTTTTTTTTTCTTTTAAATTCATCTAGGGATGATATTCTAACTCTAATAGTCATGCATGATACAATGGCACGCTTCTTTTCATCTGTAGAACTTCTCTGTAATGGTACCAGTCGACTGCGATTTAACCAGTCGACTGGTATTGGCCACAGAAAGTTTCTGGGCGCGGCACCAGTCGACTGGCCTCTTGGCAGTCGACTGATGCATCGAACAGAAGCTACTGTTCGATAGGGCAGTCGACTGATACTGAACCAGTCGACTGGCACGCCTGAAAGTCTAAAATTCAGACTCGAAACCTTGTCTCAAAAGTCCACCAAACTTATAGTTTCAAGCCATACAAAGACACAACACCATTTCTACACTCTATACTAGTTTCCTAAACATTTTAGCCAATCAAAACAACTTCATAAACTCGAAATTAGAACTTTTGCGGAAGAAATTAAATTATGAAAATCTATATGAACTTTAAACTAGAGTTTTGTACCAAACTTAACTCTTATGCATTCATAATACCAAAACACATGTTCTACACCTTACTAAAGCATTTTGGAATGTAACACAACTTTTCTAGGCATATTTATAGCAATAAAAACTTGATTCAAAGGGAAACTCACAATATCTTGGCACATGCATCAAATAGCTCCATCAAGTAACAATATTCAAAACTACTCACACTTATACTCATCCAATGCAATCATAAGGATATATATGCTAAATAAAATGATATGGAATCTTTACTCATGGTTTTAGGATATGCAAAATATTTAAAACGTAAATACTTGGATAAATGCTATATGATCTAACTTAAACTAAGACTTTATAATAAATGCACTTTAAGTCCCTCATTCATCTTGTCCCAAGGACCTCTCCAAGGTCAGCCACCAGACACACGTCACTCAGCACCGCCTTGTCACCTTCCTTCAGAATTGCTTGCCTTTACCTTTACCTGCAGCAAGAGGAAATGCAACTAATAAGCAAAAAGCTTAGTAAGTACTATCTAGCTCACAAAATCTCGAAAATGTGCAAACATGCTTTTTAAATAATGTGAAATCACATGAGATATTCTTATGCTTAAAAGAAAACACTAAACATGTATAACTCAAGACATGCATACTCAAGCACTAATAAGTCTTAACTTACTTGTTCTGGGCTTAACTTGAAACTTTAGCAATTCTTTAACTTTAAATCTTTCTTTAACTTTTAGAAAACTTCTTTAAACTTTAGAAAACTTTGCTAAAGCATATACTTGAAAATAATAACTCACTTGGATCCACTTAAGACGTAAGTACCATCTTATGCGCGTTCCCTAAAAGGTTGGGGTAGCGAGCCACCAATCCTAATAGAGCAGACCTTGGTCTACCAGGGCCAAGACCTTGGAATTGGACACCTGGATTTCTTTAACGACGCCCTTGGACGCCGGGTACTGGCCTTAGAAAATAAAATAGCTTTTCTTTCTTTTCTTTTTTATCTTTAAATGCCTTGGCATTTTAACGAGCCCCTTGTGTGCCCAAATCCCTAAGTCTTGACTTTTGGGGATTTCTTAAGGCCTTGGCCTTTTCTTTTCTTATCTTTATCTTCTCTTTTCTTTTCTCATAACTCTTCTTAGCCCCTAACCTCATATAGGGTGCTTAATCAAACTTATACAAGCATGGATCAACCTAGGATTACATGCAAAATCATAAACTTTAAGGAAAATTGCATTTTAACTTTCTAACGGGAAAATCTTGCGGAAAACCGCCTCTTACTGCAGGTGAGCAGTACTTACCTTGATATCTTGGACTTACAACCAAGAACGGCGTCGGAGGTTCCGGAGAAACTCGGAGTCTCGGAGATTTCTTCACGCTCACGCGTTCCTCTCGTCGTGGGGATTCCGAATATTTGAAGATCTCTCGGAAGAGAGCCTTGGCCGGCCACTGGAGGAAGCCTTAGGGCTTGGTGTGTTTTCGCCCAAGGGAGGAGAGAGGGGCGGCGTGAGGGTTTTTGGGCGAGGAAGAGAGTTTGGTTGAGAGAAAATAAAATTTCTCTCTTTAATTATCTATTTATACTTATGGGGGCGAATTTACCTAATTATACCTTATCTATTGTTTCGCTCAGTCTATTTCAACAAAAACCAACCAGCACAGCTGGTCCGCCCATTCTTCTCTCACAGCGTAGGTGAGGGGTTCGATTCCCACCTACGCGATTTTTTGTTTATAATCCTTTTTGCCACTTTCGCTTACGGAAAAATTCTATAAAAATATCCTAAAAATTCCTAAAAATATCTAGAATATTTCTAAAATATTTTTAACTAATTTCAAGGACTTTAAGGACTTAAAAGGGAAATTTTGGGGCGTTACAGATAAGGGGGGGTTGAATATCTACTCATAAAAATTTCATCGGACTTGTCGTTTGATCGATTGTCTTTCTATCAGAGTGTTAGTACGCAGCAGAATAATAAATAAAGAAAATAAACAACAGACAGTATACATGCGGGATTTATTTACTTGGTTCCCGACCCCCAGAGTCAGTATGTCCAAGGCCTATGTACTGGGCGTGGGTCCACTATTGGTCTCCTTTCCAGAATTTCCGGAGGCGGAGAAAACCCGTCTTACAGTATGAATTACAAGCACAAAAATAATAAGTTAAATACAGCTTGTAAATAAAGAAAAGCAAATAAAAACAAAGCTCTGGCTAATCCGGAAGTCCGAAGTGCAGTGCACTTCCTCCTGGAGCCTCCTTGGTCACAGAGTTTTGACTTAGCGCTTTTGCTTTGCACAGAATCAATTAGCGGTTGTCTGAATTATTGTCCTGAAGTTAGGGGTTGAATCCCCTTTTTATACACAGCTCTTGGGCGCCTGGTAAGCTCTGGGGTGCCTCAAATGGGTCAAAACTTGATCTGTAGCAACAAAATCAGCACAAGGATAAACATCCCTTCCCAAGTGCCTGATAGCACTCAGGCGCCTGGGAACCCCTTTTCCTAGCCTTGTTTGTTTTATGTTTTCTCTCCTATCTTGCATCCAACTCCAAGTACCTACAAGACAACAAAATACACAACAAACATACAAACAATCTTAAGCCTTAATTGATTGGTTCTGACTTTGGATTTCAACTGAAATCCTAGGTCGAACTGACGCCTACTGATCCCTTTCTCGGGGAACAAGTGCTCACCTACTCCACCCTAGAGAAGTTACCTTTTGCCAACCGTGACCGGTTGGATTTTTGCTCAGCCTCTGAGAACCCAAATCTCAAGACGTCCGACCTCGACCCGTCTCTACTTCTGTCCGTGATCCCCGCTCGGCTAAGACTTTTGGTCGGTCCCCCTAACCAAGACTTCGTGCTTGGTCCAAGACTCTCGAATCTCAAGACGTCCAACCTCGACCTGTCTCTACTTCTGTCCGTAGTCCTCGCTCGACTAAGACTCCATTGCCCGATCCTCGACTAGGACTTCGCACTCAGTCCCTCGGACCAAGACTTCATACCCAGCTTCACTCACCAGGACTTTATGCACCTAGCTTCACTCACTATGACTCAGCTTCACTCACCAGGATTTCTTCCATCTAGCTTTACTCACTAGGACCCAGCTTCACTCACCATCATTTCTTCCACCTAGCTTCACTCACTAGGATCCTACTTCACTCACCAGGATTTCTTCAACCTAGCTTTACTCACTAGGATTTCTTTCACCTAGCTTCACTAACTAGAACCCAGCTTCACTCATCAAGATTTCATCCACCTAGCTTCACTCACTAGGATTCTGTTCCTTCATAATGATTTCTTTGCTAGTCATCTTAATCCTGACTTGACTTCTCTCTGCTAAACATCAAGTCCTGTTTGACTCAGTCCTTTGGTCTATCTGACCAAATATGATTTTTGTCATTCTGTCAAATATCAAGTCTTGTTTGACTTAACCCTTTGTCAAACTGATCAATCCTAGGTTTACCCTACTAAACATAAGGTCCTGTTTGGTTTGACCCTTGATCACTTTGACTCGACCTTAATATATTGTTATTGCCAAACATCAGGTCCTGTTTGGCTAACCCTTTGTCAAACTGATCAAACATGGGTTTACCCTACTAAACATCAGGTCTTGTTTAGCTTAACCCTTGATCACTTTGACTAAACCTTAGTATATTATCAAACATCAAAACACTAGAGATTGACTATTCATGACTGATGCTCTTTACACCAACAAGTTGTACAAGTTTCAATCAAGTCTAGTCCTTATCTAACCATTTCTAGTCCTAAGCATGACAATTTACAGAAAAATAAATAAACAAGCAATCAAACAATTAAATGGGCATGCAAAAGTTTATCTAATAATATAAATTATCTTTCTATTGGCTCCCCTGCATAGAGCCTCGATACAGTCTATCTAGGTAATGAATTTGATCCTTGGGGATCCAATAGTAGTTTGGTCCTACTTGATTTGTTAAGCTTAGTTTAGGGACCTAAGCTTGGACTCGGTGCTAGTACGATTCATAATTGAAAAGCAAGATCTATAACGTGAGTTGGTTCTATACCCAAGTCAGGATCGATTAAGAATGACCTTTTATTTTCCAAGAATCATATCAAGATTTTGGAACCCAAAGTGAACCGTTCTAGGGTTACTCTAAGCTCTTTGACTTGGGTTTTTAGAAAGGAATTCTCTTCCTCAAGTTGTTGGACTTGAGTAGAGTTTCCTTCCTGAATGGTCTTAGTCAGGGAACTTGAGTTAGCCTCCTCCTTCAAGGCTTTTACCTCCTTTTGGAGAGGATTGACTCGGATGTTGGATTTAGCCAACTTATCAGATAGATAGGAGATTAAGTTATAGGTTCAAGTTCAGATTAGCCACTTACAGTGAGTTGGCCTTTTTCCGACATGGAGATCATTCCATTGCTTTGCTTCAGCTCTGCTTCTGACTCGAACTTAGTGTCGAGTTTGTCTTGTGCTGTCAGTGAAAGAAGGTTCAAATGGGTCAGTTCTTCTTCGTCTGACTCCTCCAAGGAAGACTCATCTCACGTATCTTGAAGCCCTTTCTTTCGTCGTTGCTTTTTTGATTCTTTTAAGTTGGGGCATTTTGATTTGAAGTAACTCTTCTTATTACACCCGTAACAGGTGATCTCCGCCTTGTTATTCTAGCTCGTTCTTGGTTCAATTGAATCATCCTTTGACTGAACTATTTTCTACTTCTTCTGAACCTTGCTCATTTTGTACATCCTCCAAACTAGATTAACTAGTTCCATGTAATCAATGTCTTCTTCGTCAAACTCCGAGTCGGAGTCAAACTCCGATTCGGGTTTTGATTTTTTCTTCTTGAGTTTACTTACAACAAAAGTAATACCTCTCTTGACCAGAATAGCATTAGTTTATTCTTGTAGTTCAAATTTAGAAAATAATTCATCTAATATTATAGATGAAAGATCCTTAGAAACCATATAAGCATCTACCATGGATGCCTATAAGGTGTTCCTTGGAAAAGAATTTAGTGCATACCTTACCAAGTCGCGATCTTCTACTTTGTGGTTGATCACGTGAAGGCCATTAATTGGCTCTTGGATTCAAATTTGTAATTGCGCAGTAGTCTCCCCATCTTGTATTTCTTATGTTGTACAATTTGTTTAATAGCAAGTAACGCTTATCTTTGTGTCAGAGGTTCTTTCGTGGAGTTCGATAGGCTTGTTCCACAATTCTTTTGCGTTGTTGAAGGGGTCGATGTGGTTCAACTCTTCTTTGGTGAGATCACACTGGAGGGTTTGGTTCGCCTTGGTATCAGCTTCTATTTTTTTCTATAGAGCAGAGTCCCATTCGGTGTATCTCAAAAGCTCGCTTTGTGTATCTCATAGAATGTCGAGGTCAGCTTAGATGATGATCCACATGTCCACCTGAGTTTTCTCTCTAATTTGAACATCAATCGACTAATATCAACCAGCATTCGACTAATTCAAATAGTTGAATCAAGCAACCAAGTCTCACTCGCTTTTGTGCTCTTTAATTGGTCATCAGTCGATTGATATCCAGTATCAATCGACTGATCACATCAGTCTAACATAGCATGCGAGTCTCACTCTCTTCTATACTCTCTATGAAGCCATCAGTCGAACTGAGCAACTGAGTCCAATATGCATCTACCCCAACTTTCTGAATTTATTAGTCGACTGATAAAATTTATAAGTCAACTGAATTGTAGTGCACTATAGTCGTTCTATAACAAATCCTAATTTTGGGTTTTGGAGTTTTTGTGTTCATTAGTCAATCGATATACCTTATCAATTGACTAATACTTTGCCTAGTATCTGATTGACTTCAACCGTCCAAGATTTTCTTTGCTCAACATCCAGTTAACCTTGATCTGCTAAGACTACTCGTTGCCTAGCATCCGATCAATATTGACCTGCTGGGACTTCTCGTTGTCTAGCATCTTGTCAACCTTGACCTGTCAAAAATTCACACCTCGTTGCTAAGTGCCCAGTCACCCATGACCCACTTAAACTTTTCATCTCGTGCCAAGTGTCCTGTCTCCATGATCCACTTGGACTTTCCATCTCATACCAAGTGTTTGGTCCTCTACAAGCCACTTGGACTTCCCTCTTGTCAACTCCTCATTAGTTTTCAATCACCAAATGTCTGGTCAACCTTGACCCACTTATACTTTTCTCTTGTCAACTTCCTATTGGACTTCCAATCATCAAGTGTCTAGTTAACCTTGACCCACTTAAACTTTCCTCTTGCTAACTTCCCGATTGACTTCCGATCACCACGTGTTCAGTTAACATTGACCCAGTAGGACTTTTCTCTTGCCAATTTCCCACTGGACTTTCAATCACTAAGTGTCTGGTTAACCTTAACACATTTAGACTTTTCTCTTATCAACTTCCCTATTAGACTTCCCACTTCTAGTAAATATTCGATCAACCTCAACCTACTTGGCTTCTTGTGCCAACTCCCTGTTGAACTTCTGACATCATCAAGTATCTGGTCAACCTTGACTTACTTGACTTCTTTACTGTTAAGTATCTGGTTAACCTTGACCTACTTGACATCTTACTAACATATTGATCAAATATCGTCAACCTTAACCTGAGGTCGATTGTACCAACAATCTCTTTATTTTTTTTGTTTTGCAATATATTTAAGTTAGTTTAACTCATTAGCCTAACTTTTCTTTTTCTTCATACTTCTCATGCCAAAACATGAATGCGAGTTTTTTAATTTGAACCTTATATTCTCCTTCTTTTGCACACATCAAAAATCTTTTCTCACGATTTATTCATCTTAAACTTCGAACATTACAATAATGGAGGTTCCCTATCATTCATTATCTTCAATGCTCAACATTGAGCATATATTCATTATCTTCTTCTCAGTCCTTCAAATATTTCCCGTTCATTTCCATTTCATGCATTTAAGGTGGGCATCCCTTTCAAAATATCCTCCAACTTTTATCATTACACCACTAATGATTTGGAGTTCGTAAACCTTTAAAAAGTTCTAAAATCTAAGTTATGAGATTAAAGATTTAATCTTGGATCTAAACCTCTCACTCAAATTCATTTTTTCTCTTTTTAACATTTCTTTTCCATTTTCATCAAGAAGATCAGCTTTGAATTCATATCAAAGTATATCAGAGAGTTAGGAATAATTAAGAAATTTAAAAGTGATCTTAAACGAGTTAAGCAAATTCATTTTAATGAAAACACATAAATCAGTCGATTGATACTCTACATCATTCAACAAGCTGTATTTTAATTTTCAGATTGAATATCAAAAATGCATAAGTAATTTTACATTTCTTGAAAAATCACGAAATTTTATTTCGATATTATTTATCTCAAACACTATCAAGGAAAAATAGTTATCCATAAAAATATATTTTATTTTCAAAAAATAATACAAAGTTAGAAATCATTAAAAAATTTAATATTTCACATCAACATAATCAATAGTGATTCTTATCAATAAATAAATTTCACCAAGTTTTTTTCAAAATATTTTGAAATCATTTTCAAAACAATTTCTCACTACAAGAAATTTTCGATTCAACAACACCTAATAGACAACGGTTTTTAAAAAAACTATTGTCTTTTTTTATTTAACAACGGTTTTTTCAAAAACCGTTGATGTTGAAAAAATTTTTACGGAAAAAGACAACGGTTGTTAAAAAACCGTTGTCTTATGTATGTCAAAGACATCAGTTTTTAAGACAACAGTTTTTCAAAAACTGATGTCTATTTGGTTGGTTACGACAACGGGTTTTAAATAACCGTTGTCTATCTGTGTTGCTTATGTGGTAATACACAACAATGAACGAGCGCGAAAACGAAAACGCCCGTGTCTTCCTATTTGAGCCCTAGCTACCGCTGGTAAGGCTAGCCGTCAACAACTCCTTTTGCTCAAACCCAAACCCAAAGGTTTCCGCTCCCAAATGTTGCCTCGATTCCTTTTCTTCTCGCGTGCCCTAGCCGCAGCCGAGCACCCGTTCTTCCCATCCGCTCTCTACGTCCTCTTCTCCTTCCACCCGCGGCTCCATCCACCCGCAGCCAAAGTCGACCTCTTCCTCAAAAACTGTAGCAGGCTGAAGATCCCCTCGTGGAAGAAGAGGAAGAAGCGTTCGGAAACCACCGCATCCGCCGACGCCTCAGACCACGTTGCAGCTTTGGCGGCGCCGACCTGGGGGCATGCCGACGCAGTCTCGGCGATCCGCCAGAAGAATACGGGGTTCGGGATTGCGTCCGGGACACTTTTGATCGTGGCGGCGGTGATGGCGGCTCTGGCTATCGAAAGGAACAAACTTGTCGGAGGGATCATGCTCTCTGCCGTCGTCCTGTGGCTACTCGATTCTCTAGGGTTTCAGCATCTCATATCGAGGAAGCCGCACTCAGATGCATCGAGTACTGCCTCGGGAACGTGGAATTTTCATCGAGTACTGCCTCAACCAAAAGACAACGATTTATATTTGTTGTCAAACTATTATTTAAATCACACACAAACAACGGTTTAATACTATTGTTAACCTGTTGTCGATCACATTAAAAGACAACGGTGAAAACTCATTGCTACACTGTTGTTATTGACTATAAACGACAACGGTTTGTAACCGTTGATGTAGACCACCCCTTTTAACAATATGTCCTTTAACAACAGTGATTTTCGCCTACGACAACGGTGAACGCCCGTGGTTAATAAACATTTTTCTACTAGTGTCTAACTATAATCTATGAGCTAAATGCACATCACTTATACATTAGTTTTTCTCATGATTGGGTAACATAACATTTATTTATTTTGATAAAACTAAAACTCAAATAGATGCATTAAATTAACATCTTGAGCTTTCCTCATTCTCCTAATATCTTACTTATATTTAATATATCTTAATACACATAGAAGTTAATTCTATAATGCTTGTGAGATAAATAAATTGATTTTTTTTTCTAAATTAAGGGATTATGCATCTCTAACTAGGTATTTTAAACTTGATCATTCTACCTAGGATGCTAACTAATGTCATTATCCTTAATTATAACAAATTGAAATAATGCATGTAAATGAGTTGATTCTCATAAATTGCGTAATATCATACAGAAATTCATGATGTATGTATGACATGATAGGTATTATTTTCATTATAAGATAATTATATAATATGATGATATGACATGTGAGTTGTCTGATAAACTAACCCATAGTGGGGTGGGTCGGCCAATGATTGGGAGACCATTTAGTTGGGTGGGGTAGGATGGGCCGACCTATTATCTTAGTTAATTAAAAAATTCTCAATCCAACTCAAAGCATATAACAGATTAGGCAAGTCAATCCACATGCCTATATAAATATATATATATATATATATATATATATATATATATATATATAATTAAAAAATTTATGTTCAAGGAATTCTCTGCCTCTCGGTACAATTTATTTTCTTCAATTATTCGCTTTGCTTAAAATCAGCCCATGTAAGCAGTGTGTTTACAATGCCGAACTTTACGACTGTCAGCAAAAATGAAACGATCACATTATTTTCTAATGGATTTGAAAATTTTAAAGTGATAGCCACTATTAGGACTTAAGCTAACCTTCTTTTTAAGGAAATCTGGTGAAAGCTCGCATTTCGACCCAAATTCTGTTAGGATGTATACTAAAAGCTTTGCCTTTTGTTTAAAGATACATCTACATTTTAAAGAGAATCAGAAGTCACACAGTGCATGTTCATGTTTATGTTAGTATGTGCACTAAACGTCTAATACTTGACATTGTAGATAGCATGGTGCGTAGTGTCGTACAGAAGATCATGCTATCAGGTCCCTTACCGAAGCATAAGAAAGAGGCTCACAATCGAGATGGAGTTGGACAAACCAATCGGAATGGTTGTAGTATAATTAAGTGTGGTTTATCTTAACCATAGGATTACACTAGTGTACTTTGTGTACATTGAGTAGGACCAAAAGAGAGGTCATCCAATTTTTGTACTGACCTAGTAAATTGGATTAGACCTCGGATGCTATTATGAAGTACGATCTCTGGATCCCGAAATAAAGGCGGGCATATATTATTAACTATTGTTTCTTTGATTTACCAATGGGCAAGATCTATTCTGTTAGATCGATAGACCCGGTAAGTTGAGAAATAATATTAATAATATGATGTGCCGTTGAATTATTGACAGAATACGTGTCCTGGAGAGTTTGGGTGATGATGCCCCCTTGGTGAGCTCAAGAGGATCGTCATGCCAAATCTTGCAAGTGGACTATGGTCCGGCATGCCGAGAAGGTTGAGTAGTATTAATCAAGGATCAAGAAGATAATTAATTTAATTATCAGCAAATTGAATTAATTATCGGGCATGCGATATCTTAAATACTAGGAGATGGACGACTCGTAATAGGTGGAGCCCATATGAAAATATGGGGGTTGGTGAGGAAGTACAATGGGATCCTTTAGTGGAATGAATCTCCATTTAATGGATCGGGTTGGATCCATTAGAGGGCTAAGAATCAACTCCTCCTCATGGTCCCTATCTTAGCCCAATAAAGCCCCATTAGAGTCATGATAAAAGGCCGGATTAATTCAGGAATTAATTTGGGATTAATTTAATTATTAATCTTGAAATTAATTAAGGAATTAATCATAGAATAATTATGGAATTATTCTATATAAAAATTTGGATGGAATAATTAATGAAATTGATCATGGATTAATTATGGAATTATTCTATATAAATTTTTATAATCAATCCAAACTTAATTAGAAATTTTTTCCAATTAAACTAACAAAACCCCTATATAAACCCCACCTCTCTCCCTCTCTCATGAACTCTAATCCCTCCTCTCCTCTACACCCTTGGGCGCTGGCGACAAAAGGAGAAGAGGAGATCCTCTTCTCCTCTTCTAGTGGTTTCTTCTCTCCTTCAAGGTTGCTATCGACAAGAGAGGATCCTTCTTGATCCCTTGGTGGCTCACGGCAAGAAGAGAAGGAGGAGAAACCGGCGGTGCAAGTGGTGAAGGTCGGCGTCGGCGGTGGAGGAGAAGAGAAGCCTCACTTCTCTTCTTCTCCCAATTTCTTTTCCTACTTCATCTACTGCGGATGACCACAGGGAAAGGAGAAGCCATCTTCTCCTTTGTGGCATGCAAAAGAGGAGAAGAAAGGAGATTGGTGCGCCAGAAAGAGTTGTCTCACCCTTGGTGTTTGTCGCCAGAAAAGGGAGGGCTACGCAAGAGGGTTTCTTCCTTGTGGTGTTGCTGCCGCAAGATAGGAAGAAGATAGAGAGGTTAGCGTGGGCTGTGGTGAAGGAGAAGAACTCATCCTCTTGACTTCATCATCATCTTCTTCAAGGGGCCGCCGGGTGGTGAAGCAAAACCCTAACCCTAGGGTTTTGTCACTTGGCGCAAAGGGAAGGAGAAGAAGAAGGATTGATACGCGTGCCTTGGTGACTCCACATCTTGGGAGATCGTCGCCCACACGACGTCCAAGAGGGTCGGGTCATAAGATAGAAGACTGCGAGGTAAACGGCGAGGTATATTTCTCCCGAGCTCCAATTTACTTACGCTATGCTTTGATTGTGCCATTATGCTTTGCCTTGTCATTTCATGTGTGTTGAATTATTATTTTGATTTGATATCTTAGATAATAATAATTAACTGGATCCCGAAGATAAACACAAAAATCGGCGATCCAAATCGTCATCTTTTTCGCGGTTAGTTAATCCGGAAAGTTACAAAGCATTTGTGGCTAAGTTGTGACTTGGGCTAACTGACACGACGACGAATCGGTCGTTATAGGGACGAGTTTCTATTCAGATTAAATTTTTAATCCGTGGATATAGAGACATCTCTCAGATATGACCACGTGGTTGTCTTGGAAACTGCCAAGGGATAACCAACAAATTCTTCCTTGTCGAGTGGTCAAGGTCGCTTTGGTTTGAGAATCAAAGGCATAGATGAGTGCACTGACTGATCCCAACCTAGCTCACGTGTAGCTCGGCCGGCCAGTCTGGCGCCACGTCAAGATTGGGCCGGGATCGGGGTCCCCAGAGTCTAGGTGAACCGAGTGGCTCGTGTGAGCAGTCGGGCCAATATAGCTCGGCTCGGCCTAGCCTACTCGAGGACGTCAAGAGGCCGACCCTGAGCCGAGTACACACGGCATTAATGAAGGTCCAATTGGCGAGCCGAAGAATGTCCGACACGAGGAGTTCCCGAACAGGGGAATTCTCGAACCCCCAACCACCTGACCCTGGGCTAGGTCGGGTGGGTCGATTCCGAGTGCCCCCTGACTCGGTCATAATGGACGTAGGGTCGAAGTCCGCTCGACGCTCCCATGCGAGAATTATAGCAACCCTCAGGAACTCCTACTTTCTGACACAACATTAACAGGGACGGTATGGAGTCGGCGCAGGCCTGACGTCGTTCATGCCCGAATCGCAAGTATCTTGCTGACACGATAATCCTCCTGCAATACCCTCGTACTCCATACCCCGGCCACCTACGCTTGTGTCAGTTCGAGTGGCGCCGAACGACGCCCGCCAGTGGGCTGACAGTGCCCCTTACCTTATTCCAGTATGCGACATCATACCACTGCCACGGCACGCTGCACCTTACCTTGTCCTTGTATACGACAAAAGATGGCAGACCGGGTAGAAGCTGTCAGCTCCCCCGGCTATATAAGCCCCTCCGCTCTCCGCTTCGCAGGGACATGCGCGATATTATTCTGTGCATTGTTCCATTGCTTTGCTTTGTTCTATTCTTACAGATACTGACTTGACCGTCGGAGTGTCTTGCCGAGGACTTTTCCTAGAGGGTTTGCTAATGGTCATTTTCTCGCAGGTCAGAGCCAGCATCAACGGTACTCGGGGGACCATTCCGCTCTTGGGAGTCCACCTCACTTAGCGACAGGATCATATTTGGCGCTATAAGAAGGGTCTTTCTGCCTGATCGAGAGTGCACGATGGAAGATCCCAACCGAGTGACAGTGACCGATACACCTGAGGAGTACGAGCTCTTGCTGGCCGCCCGGGTTCAGAAAACCTCTCAGAGGCCTTCGTAGGCCAGTAGCCCAACGACCAGGTTTCCAGAGCCGTCAGCGCTTGACCACTCAGGAGGTCGAGGGAAAGTTGCTCGACACGAAGGGAGCTAGGTCCCATTCCCCGCCGCATTCTACCGAGGTCGGGATGACGAGGCTGATTCAATTCCAGCCGAGGCGTGTGCATCTAGCCAAACGCACAGGCCGCGTTCGGATAAGGAAAAGACCCCAGCCGACTCATCTACGACCACCCTACTAGGCAACCCTTTCTCCTCATAAATCCTAGAAGACCCGGTGCCCAAACATCTCCGGTTCTTCACCATCCCGGAGTATGCCGGGGCAACCAACCCTGAGGAGCACCTCATGAAGTTTGAAAGCGCGGCCCTGCTGCACCAATACCCTAAGGGCGTGAAGTGCAGAGCCTTCCTGACGATGCTCTCGGGACCTGGTCAAGGAAATCCAAGAGAAGGCAGCTGCCCAGATGTTTGGCTATCGCCAAAGAATGAAGCCAAGGTATAATCAAAGGGTGCTACCAAGGGCGTTCTGGTCGGCGACCTCGTATGAAAAAGGATAAAGTCAGTCAGAGATGTTAGCAAGCTAGAGTCTCAATGGGGGTACCCTTCAAGGTCATCCAGAAGGTGGCTTCTGGAGCATACTACTTAGAGAACGAGCAAGGAAAGAAGCTAGATCAACTTTGGAGCACTATTCATCTCCAACCCTATCGAGAGGCAGAGTGAGGGCCTGTGAGCCAAATGTACTTTCCAACTCTGTGATGATAGTGGAAGAACGGGGTTCTTGGTTAACTTTTAGGTGCTCCAGACTCTCACCTCTGAGCGAGTTATAAGTGGGCATGCTCCCACGCAACCCTCGGCTCGGCTCCCAGTCCGGACGCATGGCGACTGACGCTCCTTGGGGTTTAACCGACCGAGTATCCAGACTCTCGCCTCCGAGCGAGTTATAAGTGGCATGCTCCCATGCACTTCTCGGCTCGGCTCTCAGTTCGGATGTGTGGCGACCCACGCTCCCTAGGGTTTAACCGACCGAGTGTTTAGACTCTCACCTTCGAGCGAGTTATAAGTGGGCATGCTCCCATGCACCCCTCGGCTTGGCTCCCGGTCCGGCTGCGTGGCGGCTCACGCTCCTTGGGGATTAGCCGACCGAACATCCAAACTCTACCTTCTGAGCCGACAACATCATACTGGGCCAGGCTCCCCGACCGGGCGCGTGGCGGTCCACGCCCCTCAGGGTCGGGCCGATCAAGCGTGTGAACCTCGCCTCCCAAACGAGCAACCTCCTACGGGACTCGGGTGAGCGCGGGATAATCAGCATTTAAGCATGGTTCGACCGGGCGGGTTTAGTCCCCCGAGCGGGTATACTACGTAAAGGTTTGTCTTTAGCCTTGGCCTAATTGAGTTTCACATTCGTGGGTCGAGTTAGCTGAGTCGGCCTCGGCATGAATGGAGTACGGTGGGGACTCGGATATCTGCCTGAGCCGCCAACACTTAGAAACAACAAGCGCACATGACAATACATAGGAAAAAAGAGTAGACTTGCATTCAAACTGTTCAATACAAAATTGAGGCAAATCCTCTACAGGACAACACAAAAAAGAAAATAAAACTCTGACCCTCACTCGAATGGTCGAAAGGCCTCTTTCATCTGTTGAGTCAGCCCCGACAGCTTGACGGTGCTGACCGGGAGATCTTGCGGAAGGTGCTCGCCCTGCTTAAGCTGCTCGAACGTACTGAGCAGTTACTGCTTAAGCAAGGGTTGCAGCCTCTGGGATAGCTCGCGGCTGAAGTCCATGGAGTTTAGGTACTCCACCCGCCGAGCATCCCACCGAGTCACCTCTCCCGCCTTATAGGCTCGGAGCTCTTCGAGCTCGAACCTGGCTGCCTCCCAGGCAGTCTGTTGCTAGCAGAGCTGGTTCAGCTCCTCTTCCTAGGCATTCAGCTCGACGTCTCGACTGGCTAGTTGACTCGCCAAGGAGTCGGCCTTCTCCTTCTGGGCTGTCAGCTCTCGCTCCATAGTTGCTAGCTCGAAGCGCAAGGACTCAGAAGACTGAGCCGCGTCATTGAGATCCTTAATCTTCTGCAGCTCCTCCTTCGCCTTGTCCCTGAGAGACCAAGCCATGCGTTCCGTATGTTCGTCTTGAGAAACCCGGTGCAATGCCTGTGTGACCGCCGTATCGGCCAAGTCAATCTACGCTCTGGAAACCTCCAGATACTCCTCCGAGTGAGCCAGTTGGTCTTGTAAGGCAAAGACCTCGGCCCTCAGGCTATTAAGGGAAGCTTCGTCGAAGGCCAGCTGAGTATGCCAAAGTTGGGCCTCCAAGTTCTCCACTCACCGCTCAGCTCACAGACGGGCCTTGGAGTGTGCCAGCATAGTCATAGACATGCTGTAGCACGAGCCCTAGAGCTGCAAAGACATAAAATGAAGCGTTAGTACTCAGTTAAGGAAAGCATAAGGAAAAGAATAGAAAACATGCTTAACATACCTGAGTGGCCTCCGACATAAACGTGTTGGCCCGGATGCTCGAGCCTCGGTAGTTGCACTCCCGGAGGCCCTGAAGGGAGTGGTCGAAGAGTGGCCCGTGCAGGTGAATCTCTTGCGTCCGCTCGGGAGCCACGCCACTCGACACCTCCAGACTCATCCTAGGGTTGGCGTGTGACGACAACAGGAGGTGCATCGGGGGGTGTCCAAGCTGATCTCCCGAATGAGGAGAGCCCGAGTCCCCTTGGGACCCTCGGCTCGAAGATGGTGGAGGCACGGAAGGCCCGACTGCCATCTTCTTCTTCTGCTTCTTCTGAGGCCGGCTGGTGGAGGCCTCAGCGAGCTCGATGGTCAGCGGCATAGACTCAGGTACGGACTCCAATGCTCGTCAGCACTTAACAATGAGCGGGTTGTCGTCATCATCTGCGGGCTCAAGGTCGGCGACCGGCACGGCTGCAGGGTTGGGGGAGGGTGACAATTGTACGGGGGCCGAGGGAGTTGTCTCTCGTTGAGCTAATTGCTCGGTCGCACGAGCCTCCAGCTCGGCGTCATCTAAGCCAAAGCCCTCTTCTAAAGCCGCTGCCAGCATCATGGTAGCTGCAAAGTAATAGATGTTTAGTTAGCCATAAACATGCGAAGGAAGAAATAAGGAGCTTACCGAGCGAACTAGGTTGGCGGAACGACACTGTGCTGAGCCCGAACACGTAGAGGATGTCCTCGCTCAGCAAATGAACTCCATGGAAATATCGGCCCCCGATTATGGACAGGATCGACTGATAGGTGGGGAGGGTTCGATAAACTCCATGGAAATGTCGGGGATCCAAGCAGTAGGCCAACTTGGGGTCGGGGTGGTGTTAACGAAAAAGAAGCGTTCATTCCAACCCTTATCCAAGGTTGGAAGCTTCTCTAGGAAAGATGTTTTGGCTTGGGCTTGGAAAAAGAAATCGCCCGGTTCTTGCTTCTTGGGATAAAAGAAATAGTAGAAGATGTCGGGTTGAAGAGGAATTTTTAAGAGGGAGAAAACAATGACCGACCCACAGATCAGTCGGATGGCGTTCGGGGCTAACTATGACAAAGGGATCTGAAAGAAACGACAGTTGGATGAGATGAAGGGGTGGATCAGGAAACGCAGCCCGGCCTGCAAATGGTTCTGGGAGATGGTTATGTAACTAAGGGGGGGAGGTCTCTGGTCGGTCAGTTGAGTTGGGCAGGCAAAGAAGATAATCGGAGAAAATATGGTAGTTGGCTCGGATCTGTTCTAGGTCATGGTGGTCAAGCTCAGACACCATGGTTGAGTACCAAAGGTCCGAGTGAGAAGAAGAGGAAGTCATAAAAGGAGTGCAAGGAAGGAAACTGACCGAGTGAAAAAAGAGCTCGCAAGAGAAGATCAACGGAGAGCGAGCGCCACTACACGTTGCTGGAACCCTAGCAGAGCAAATGCTTGTTAGTGATATGAGAGAAGTGTCCTAAGGCAATCGCCTTATGATTGTAATCATTTATTTTAATAAATAAATATTCACTATTTGAATATACATGATTATTTGATTAAGATCTTAAACTCATTTACTGAATGTTCGCAATACAATTCACAGTATGAGAGAATTTGTGATGAATTCACAACTAGTGATTATCTCTACATGTGCAATTGTGAAGTATTGAAATTGTCCCTAGTCGATGAATTGATAAATACGGACACTATCAATTCTGTTGAGACTAGCATGGGTTATTCTCTAATCAGCTGATTCTCACTGGCTGGTGACATTGAGATGTCCGGAAATAAACATGAATGCTAGTTAAGGGAACTAGTTCATTGGAGTGACTGGCTGTAAAACTTCATATGGTAGTCTACATATAGATATGTCAGTGAAGTTCTTACTGCAGCTTAAGTGCGATGTTCCTTTGACTTACGGTGTTCAAGTCATTTTGGTCATGGAGACTTATACTTTGACATCTTAAGCAAGCATCTCCAAGGAGGTGTGGACCCAGGATGATTGGGTATAAGTCGAAGTGCCCGAAGATGTTTGAACAGCCTACAAAGGATTCACCACTCCTTGCGAGGAGATGTATACCCGAGGCCTATCGTCGGATTGTTACTCGAAGCCTCTGGCCAGAGCATGACATGTTCAGAGTATGAATCTCTTAAATATATGAGAGTAATTAGAATCTATAGGACGAGGAAACGTTACTTGGGCTAGGTGTGACGTAGTCAGCCTAGTGGGGACTGACACACATAGACCATGTCCTGAACCAAGTGGGTATAAGATGGTGAAGGGAATGGGGCACGATTCATTATAGCTGCTGAAGGGTTTCAGAATCATTTCTGAGGTCAGCCGTTGAACTTTCAATTAATTGGGGATCATGATGTACTACTAAGTGACACTCATGATCGTTCTATAATTAATTAGTTAATTATGGACGGCCAACATAAATTGAAAGCCTATTTGGTCACACGCATAATGAGTAATTCGAAAGATTTAAAACGAGTTGAGAATTGGATTCTCCAATCGAGATAGACTATTTTTGGTAAGTCCAAACAATAGTTAAAACTGAATTTATTTCAGACGCATCGGAAGCATAGAATGGCTAAGTCTTTTAAAGACTTAATGGGTGAATTAAATAAGTTTAATTCATTAAGGGATTTGATCCAAGGTGGTATGGTTTATTATAAGCTTAAAATAATCCATGGGATTATTTTATCATGAATTAAAATAAACCAAAGAGTTGGTTTGTTTTATAAAAATTTATAATAAATCAAAGATGATTTATTTAATCCATTGGTGGGTTTTGAACCATGGACCTATGGTTTGGATAAAAACTTGGCCGACCACTTGAGATGAATTCTCTTTTGTATAAATTCCACCCCCACGGGCTGGATCAGGTGGTGAGGTACTCGCAACTTGAATCAGAGGACGTGGGTTCGAGGGTCGACGGTATGTACGGGGGGTAAAATCTCGGCTGCTGTTTAAACAAAAAATCCCTCGCGCCTGGGTGCCTCACCATCCCAGCATTCACCGTGATTTACCCCCTCTGGACACTTGTGGGACAGAGACCAGGGGGCCGTTAGGTGGCGGCTACACCTTTTTGAATCGTTTATATAAATTCCGGCTACCACAAGTAGATAAGACTATTTTGGTTTGTTTTATAAAATAGACCAAAGGTTGGTTTATTTTATAAAAGGTTATATAAATCTTATATATATAAATTTTTATATAATGAACCATGAGTTGGTTTGTTTAATAAAATTTATATAATGAACCAATGGTTGGTTTGTTTATAAATTTTTATATAATGAACCAATGGTTGGTTTGTTTTATAAATTTTATATAATCATGCCAAAAGAAAGAGAGCCTTGATTATGGATTGATTGAGAAATTATTCCATAATCAAGAAGAAGAAGCTTGATCATGAGAGCCTTGATTATGGATTGATTGAGAAATTATTTCATAATCAAGGAGAGGTTTGCTTGGGAATTAAGAAACCTCTCCCTATATAAAGGACCCAAGGGGTGCCATGGAAGATGATTCATCCAAGAATTGCTTGGGCTCTCTCCTCTTCTTCTCTCCCTCTCTCTTGGTCGGCCGCCATAGGCATCCCCTCCCTCTTCTTGCCGTGAGCACAAGGAGAAGCACCAAGGCGACGAAATTCTTCCTTGGGACGATCTTCCTCTTCGACCATCATCACCTTGGGATTGGGCGCAAGTCATCTTCCTCCTTCTCGCCGGAATTGTGAATCCGGCCAACCTTGGTGGTGAGTTTTTCGATGTGATTACTCTTTCGGTTTTCGTCGTGTTCACGGAGAATCTAGTAGTTCTCGTGAACATGAAACTCGTGGCTTAGCGAAGTCATCCCGACGATACTCAACGTGGACACGAATAGAGGCGGAGCTTCCGAGGGACGCTAACGGTTAGATCTCGTCCCTTCTTCCAAGTTACGCGAGGTAATTCATAGAGTAATTTCCTTTTCAGCAAATATTTTATATTACGATTATGTGAACACATTGCATGCTTAGGATATGTGTTAGAATAATTTTGGAAATTATTCATGCTTTTGTTTCTGCTGCATGTAATTATGTAACAATTACAATATGTGTCCGCGTCGGCATGCACCTGGTCCCAACAGTGGTATCAGAGCCGGTTAGTGTTCGACATAATCATATAATTGTTTTGCGGAAAACTTTGTCATGATCTCAATTTTGGAAAAATTTTCCAATTATGAAAACTTTCCAATTATGGTAAATTTCTGATTTAGGAATTTCAAGGTATGGAAATCCTCATGAAATTTCGCAAACTTTTGAAATATCTCTATTTCTGAAATTTTATGATAATTGTGAAAACTTTTCATTTTTGGAAGCTTTCCAATTTTGGAAATTTCCTTTTTTTGGAAATTTTCTAATTTTGGAAATATGTAACTTTTCTTTGTACTAGAAACTTACAATTATTCTGAAAACCTTTTATTTTTGGAAACTTTCCATTTATGGAAAGCTCGTAATTTTGGGCACTTTCTTTTCATGAAAGTCTAGACATTTTATGGAAACATTAATTGACAATTAAATTCAAATTGGTTTTTAAATTATTAACAAAATTCTTTACTTTGGGGAGTGCCTCGGGGAGCCACCCAAATTAAAGTTAGTTGTTATAATTTAATTTTCAATTTTGAATATGAATTATTAAAATTGATTTGGGTAGGCCTCGGGGAGCCATCCAAATTATATTATTAACAAGTTCTTTAATTGTCAAGTTTAATTTGGTTATGCCTCGGGGAGCAGGCTAAATTAGATTTACAAAAAAATTATTTTCTTTGGGGAGTGCCTCGGGGAGCCACCCAAAGTAAATTATTTGTTATAATTAATTTTTTATAAATAAAATATGTGATCAAATCTTGGAAAGTTTTGAGGTGATTCTCAAACGATAATTTCCTTATTTGATTTATGAGGTGATGCTCTTACATATTATTGTCTCCAAAATTAATTAGGAAAATTGTTTCCTATAGAGACTATTTCCTTAAATAAGATTTTCATGAAAATAATATGTGGTTGAATTAAGGGAATTTGTCTCTTAATTTAATAAGATATGATTTAGAGAAATCAAAGTCTTAAACATATTATTTCCGAAATTGATTATGACAATTTAGGAAATTGTTTCCCAAAACAATTCCTTGAATAAAGTATGAAATTAGAATTAGGAAATCCGGTTCCTAATTCAATTAATGAGACTTGATAAATTAAGTCACATACATACTATATTAAGGAAATCGTTAGAACATGACATAATTATATGTCATGAATGTGCTTAAAAGGAAAAGGATGAGCCCCAAAACCCCTTACAAAATATTAAGGCCAACACCTTCCATTAATATGGTTAGAACCGGAGTTTTGTTTCTCGTTTGAGTTGATGGACACATCCATGCCAGGCTTGAACCTCAACATGTTCAAACCAAGGAATTAGTTTATGATTAATATAGTTGGAGTCAGAGGTCAATCCTTAGTTTTGGTTGTTGGACACATCTAAGCCTGACTAAACGGTTGAATGAGCTCCAACCATATTAAAACTATTTCTTGATTAATGGGTCAGCCTTAAGCTTGGAGCATCGATTTGTTGTGCCACAGCCAAGATCGATGTAAAGAGAGGTGCAGTTGGGTGCTATGTATATTGTTGCATACTTGTTAATGAGTTAACAACCCAATGATTTATGCAAACATTCAATTAGTTGATAGCATAATGTGATAGTTACATATGTATAATATGTAATCGGTATAATTACCTACCTTCATAGCTAAGAATAACTTGATGGACTCTAGCCATGGTTGTTCTTATCTATAGTTGGATATCAACCTATTTGGAGATGTTCCTACGATCTCCTGAATTGATAAAAAGGGTTATTCAATTCGAAAAATAAATAGGATTTAATTAATGTATATTGATGCATTCTTTATCATTCTCATCACATAAGCTCAATTTGTATTTCTAGGATAATCACCTGATCATGTCTTCTCTGAATTTGCGTTCCATTTTGGAGACCAATAATTTAACTAAGGCCAAAAAGATTGAAAAGGCACCAAAAGGCACTTGCCATCACTGCGACAAGGAGGGCCACTGGCGAAGAAACTGCAAGGTTTATCTTGAGTCCTTGAAGAAGAAGGCAACCGATGCCCCATCCTCTTCAGGTATCTTCGTTATTGAATGTCACTCTATTTCCTCATACACCTCGGTACTTGATACTGGGTGTAGCTCACATATATGTAATGGCATACATGGGCTAAGGAATAGAAGAAGACTCGTCAAGGGAGAAGCGAATTTGCGAGTTGGAAATGAAGAAAAGATTGCTGCTGTTGCCATCGGAACATATTTGCTAAAGCTCCCTACTGGACTTGTCTTAGAATTGGATAATTGTTATTTTGTTCCTTCGTTAATAAAGAACATTGTATCTATTTCATGCTTGAATGAAAAGGGTTATCATTTAACTTTTAGTAACAATTGCTGTTACATAACTTTAAATGGTGTTCTTTATGGGACCGGAACTTTATGCAATGGTATCTAAACGTTAGATTTATCCGATGACGTTTTCAATATCGAAGTTAGCGACAAACGTGCTCGAATAGATAATCAAATAGACTCCTATACGTGGCATTGTCGTCTTGCCCATGTAAGTAAGAAACGCATGACCAAATTACACCGATGTGAAATTCTGGAATCATTTGAACCCGGTTCATTTGATACATGCGAATCATGCTTAAAAGGCAAGATGACCAAATTACCCTTTTCCGGAAAAGGTAAACCAGTGGGAGAATTGCTTGGTCTAATACATACTGATGTATGTGGACCCATGTCAACTCTTGCACAAGGAGGTTATAGCTACTTCACTACCTTTATCGATTATCACTCACGATTCGGATATGTGTTCTTAATGAAACACAAATCTGAAGCTTTTGATAAATTCAAAGAGTTTAGAAGTGAAGTAGAGAAACAGCTTGGCAAAAGTATTAAGATACTTCGATCCGATCAGGGTGGTGAATACTTGAGTCAAGAGTTTCAAGATTATCTTAGGGGCAATGGGATATTGTCTCAATGGAGTCCGTCATATACACCACAGCATATTGGTGTATCTGAGAGGCATAACCGAACCTTGATGGACATGGTTAGATCTATGATGAATCATGCAACTCTTCCAAAATCCTTTTGGGGCTATGTGCTTAAGACAACTGTTTACTTACTAAACAGAGTCCCGACCAAGGTAGTCTCTACTACTCCATATAAGACGTGGAATAGTAAGAAACCTCATTTAACTCACCTTAAGATATGAGGTTGTCCTACTTATGTAAAGCGGACTGTATCAGACAAATTGGATGCTAAGTCTGATAAATGTCTATTTATTGGATACCCTAAGGAAACGAAGGATTACCAATTCTATCATCCCTTGGAACAAAAGGTGTTTGTTTCAAGGCATGCTGTGTTTCTGGAAAAAGAATTTCTTTTACAAGAAAACAGTGGGAGTAGCATTGAACTTGAAGAAGTTCAAGAAACTCCAATAGACATTACAGAGACACCTAGTCTAGATCCACAACCAATAACTCATAATGATGAGCTATCAGTTGAACCTAAAACAACACTACTTCTTCGTAGGTTTGATAGGACATGCAATATTCCAGAGAGATACGAATTTCTCATAAGTGAATCGAACGACGTGTTACTCATTAACAATGACGAACCTATCAGTTATGAAGATGTTCTGATAAATTCAGAAAGAGATAAATGGCTTGAAGCCATGAAGTCGGAAATGGATTCCATGTACGAAAATCAAGTATGAGACTTGGTTAACCCACCTGAAGGGATTAAACCCATAGGATGCAAGTGGGTTTTCAAGAAGAAAACTGACATGGAAGGTAATGTTGTTACCTTTAAGGCTAGATTAGTGGTAAAAGGATATCGTCAGAAACAAGGAATTGATTATGACGAAACCTATTCGCCAGTAGCTATGCTTAAATCCATTCGAATGCTCCTGGCCATAGCAGCTCATTATGATTATGAGATATGGCAAATGGATGTGAAAACAGCTTTCCTTAATGGAAACCTGCTTGAGGATGTATACATGATACAACCTAAAGGTTTCACATCGGTTAATAAAACCAAAGTATGCAAGCTTCGACGATCCATATATGGACTAAAGCAAGCATCCAGGAGCTGGAACATCCGTTTTGATGAGACAATCAAAGAGTTTGATTTCTCACAAAATCCTGACAAACCTTGTGTGAACAAGAAGGTTAGTGGGAGTGCAGTCATATTCTTAGTGTTATATGTCGATGACATATTACTTATAGGAAACGATATATCAGTCTTACAGTCAGTTAAAATTTAGTTGTCCAAAACTTTCTCCATGAAAGACCTGGGAGAAGCAACCTATATCCTTGGGATTAGAATCTATAGAGATAGATCAAAACAGTTGCTTGGTCTTTCGCAGTCTACATATATAGACCGAGTGCTAGAAAGGTTTAGCATGTCGGAATCCAAGAAAGGTTACCTTCCCATCAGGCATGGGATCAATCTTTCAAAGTCTATGTGTCCGCGCATAGAAGACGAGAGGATTTGCATAAATAATATTCTTTATGTATCCGCGATAGGATCTATCATGTATGCTATGTTATGTACTAGGCCCGATGTATCGTATGCTCTGAGCGTCACAAGCAGATACCAGTCTGATCCAGGAATGGATCATTGGGCGGCTGTCAAGACAATCCTCAAGTACTTAAGAAGAACTAAGGATGTGTTCCTAATATATGGAAAAGGTGATATGGTAATACGTGGGTATACAGATGTTAGTTTCCAGACAGATATGGATGATTCCAAGTCTGAGTCTGGATACATATTCACCTTGAATAAGAAACTCAATAAGTTGGAAAGGTTCCAAGAAAGACATAGTAGCGGATACTGCCATTAAGGCAGAAAACATTGCAGCTTTGGAAGCAGCAAAGGAAGTAGTTTGGATCAAAAGGTTCGCCACTGAACTTGGTGTGGTTCCAACCATTGTTGAAGCAATTCCGGTTTACTGCGACAACAATGGAGTGATTGCACAAGCAATGGAACCAAGGTCTCATTGTGATCCAAACTTGAGCTTCGCCGCTATCATCTGATCAGAGAGATTATAAGTAGGAATGATATACAAATTGAGAAAATTCCCACTGAAAGGAATTTAGCGGATCCTTTAACTAAGGCCTTGCCTCAAAGTAAGTTTGAGGGTCATGTTAGAGCCTGTGGTATTGGGTACCGTAGCGATTGGCATTAGGCCAAGTGGGAGTTTGTTAGTGATATGAGAGAAGTGTCCTAAGGCAATCACCTTATGATTGTAATCATTTATTTTAATAAATGAATATTCACTATTTGAGTATACATAATTATTTGATTAAGATCATAAACTCATTTATTGAATGTCCGCAATACAATTCACAGTATGAGAGAATTTGTGATGAATTCACAACTAGTGATTATCTCTACATTGTAATTGTGAAGTATTAAAATTGTCCCTAGTCGATGAATTGATAAATATGGACACTATCAATTCTGTTGAGACTAGCATGAATTATTCTCTAATCAGTTGATTCTAACTGGCTGGTGACATTGAGATGTCCGGAAATAAACATGAATGCTAGTTAAGGGAACTAGTTCATTGGAGTGATTGGCTGTAAAACTTCATATGGTAGTCTACATATAGATAGTCAGTGAAGTTCTTACTGCAGCTTAAGTGCGATGTTCCTTTGACTTGCGGTGTTCAAGTCATCTTGGTCATGGAGACTTATAATTTGACATCTTAAGCAAGCATCTCCAAGGAGGTGTGGACCCAGGATGATTGGGTATAAGCCGAAGTGCCTGAAGTTGTTTGAACAGCCTACAAAGGATTCACCACTCCTTGCGAGGAGATGTATACCCGAGGCCTATCGTCAGATTGTTACTCGAAGCCTCTGGCCAGAGCATGACATGTTCAGAGTATGAATCTCTTAAATATATGAGAGTAATTAGAATCCATAGGACGAGGAAACGTTACTTGGGCTAGGTGTGACATAGTCAGCCTAGTGGGGCTGACACACATAGATCATGTCCTGAACTAAGTGGGTATAAGATGGTGAAGGGAATGGGGCACGATTCATTATAGCTGCTGAAGGGTTTCAGAATCATTTCTGAGGTCAACCATTGATCTTTCAATTAATTGGGGCATCATGATGTACTACTAGGTGTCACTCATGATCGTTCTATAATTAATTAGTTAATTATGGACGGCCAACATAAATTGAAAGATTATTTGGTCACACGCATAACGAGTAATTCGAAGAATTTAAAATGAGTTGAGAATTGGATTCTCCAATCGAGATAGACTATTTTTGGTAAGTCCAAACAATAGTTAAAACTGAATTTATTTAAGACGCATCGGAAGCATAGAATAGCTAAGTCTTTTAAAGACTTAATGGGTGAATTAAATAAGTTTAATTTATTAAGGGATTTGATCCAAGGTGGTATGGTTTATTATAAGCATAAAATAATCCATGGGATTATTTTATCATGAATTAAAATAAACCAAAGAGATGGTTTGTTTTATAAAAATTTATAATAAATCAAAGATGACAAAATTTAATCCATTGGTGGGTTTTAACCATGGACCTATGGTTTGGATGAAAACTTGGCCGACCACTTGAGATGAATTCTCTTTTGTATAAATTCCGGCCACCACAAGTAGATAAGGCTATTTTGGTTTGTTTTATAAAATAGACCAAAGGTTGTTTATTTTATAAAAGGTTATATAAATTTTATATATATAAATTTTTATATAATGAACCATGAGTTGGTTTGTTTAATAAAATTTATATAATGAACCAATGGTTGGTTTGTTTATAAATTTTATATAATGACCAATGGTTGGTTTGTTTTATAAATTTTATATAATCATCCAAAAGAAAGAGAGCCTTGATTATGGATTGATTGAGAAATTATTCCATAATCAAGGAGAGAAGCTTGATCATGAGAGCCTTGATTATGGATTGATTGAGAAATTATTCCATATCAAGGAGAGGTTTGTTGGGAATTAAGAAACCTCTCCCTATATAAAGGACCCAAGGGGTGCCATGGAAGATGATCCATCAAGAATTGCTTGGGCTCTCTCCTCTTCTTCTCTCCCTCTCTCTTGGCCGGCCATAGGCATCCCCTCCCTCTTCTTGCCGTGAGCACAAGGAGAAGCATCAAGGCGACGATGTTTTTACATCTTCCTTTGCCCCCGATCGCAGTATCTTCCTCTCCTTCGGCCAACCTTGGTGGTGAGTCTTTCGATTTGATTACTCTCTCGGTTTTCGTCGTGTTCACGGAGAATCTAGTAGTTCTCGTGAACACGAAACTCGTGGCTTAGCGAAGTCATCCCGACGATACTCGGCGTGGACACGAATAGAGGCGGAGCTTCCGAGGGACGCTAACGGTTGGATCTCGTCCCTTCTTCCAAGTTACGCGAGGTAATTCGATAGAGTAATTTCCTTTTCTGCAAAAATTTATATTATGATTATGTGACACATTGCATGCTTAGGATATGTGTTAGAATAATTTAGGAAATTATTCATGCTTTTTGTTTCCGCTGCATGTAATTATGTAACAATTACAATACGTGT
>JAGFNQ010003980.1:286971-374910 GCA_024364735.1 Boesenbergia rotunda | reverse complement strand
CCTTTCACCTACTCCTTTCAGGAGACGATTGCCACCGAGTCCTTCGGGTGGACTTTTGCTTAGCTTCCGATACTTCCGGTCCTCGAGACGCTCAAACCCTGACCCGTCTCTACTCCTGTCCTTAGTCATCGCTCAGCTAAGTTGCCCAGTCCCTTGGGCCAAGACTTCATTCCCTAGCAAGTCCTTCGCCAGGTACTAGCAGCCCTTCGCTAGGTCTTCGTTACCACGCAGTCCTTCGCCTGGTGCCTAGCAATCCTTCGCCTGGTCTTCGGTACCAAGCAATCCTTCGCTTGGTGCCTAGCAGTCCTTCGCTAGATCATAGACTCCTAGCAGCCCTTCGCTAGGTGCCCAGCAGCCCATCGCCAGGTCTTAGGGTTCCGATGCCTAGCAGCCCTTCGCTAGGTGCCTAGCAGCCCTTCGCTAGGTCATAGGGTTTCGATGCCTAGCAGCCCTTCGCTAGGTGCCTAGCAGCCCTTTGTTAGGTCTTTAGGGTTTCGATGCCTAGGTTAACTAGGACTTTTCTTCAACTTAGGTTACTTCTCCTTTGCTCCCTTTGTCTGTTCAATGTATCACTGACTTAAGTATATTGTCAAACATTAAAACACTTAAAGGAGAACATCATTGATGCAACTTGCACCAACAATCTCTCCCTTTTTGATATTTGACAATAACTTAAGTTAGATTGGTTTAAGGTGCTAACTTACGATCCTTGGGATCAAAAAGGAAAAAAATGATATAAGTTTTGAAACTACATTTTTGAGTTTTGGGAGAAAACTTTTCTAACTTAAGCACACCTCTCCCCCTTTGTCATACATCAAAAAACTTTAAGAAAATACTTGCACCAATAATGAAAACTTTTAGCTCTTTTTTGAAAATACTTAGTGCAAAATTTTTGAAAGCATTGCATGATATATTGCATTTTTTGAAAAAATGCATAGTTTTGAAAAAGATGCTATGTACTTTTGAAAGATTATGTAATTTTTGAAAAATATAAGTACCTTTGAAAAATGTATTGAATTTTTTGAAAAATTAAGTACTTTTGAAAAAAATGCTATTTTGGGAAATATAAATATTATGCATATTTTGCAAGTACTAACTAATTTTGAAAAAGATGAGACTTTGAAAAATATAGGTGATTTTTGAAACACAATATTTTACTTGACTAGGTTTCTTTTCCAGTCTGACACAATCCTAGGAAACCTTGTTAACCACAAGGACATTTTCTAAGTGTCCTGGAAATTTTTCAAACTCAAGTAAATATTAACAGAGTTTTGCCAAAAAAGATGATAATACTTTTGAAAATATATGCTAGTGGATTTTGAAAAATGTGTGAACTTTTGAAGACCCAATATTTTACTTGATTTGGTTTATTTTCCAGTCTGACACCATCCTGGAAAACCTTGTTGACTACAAGGACATTTCCTAAGTGTCCTGGAAATTCTCCAACCCAAGTAAACATTATTTCAAAAATAATTTCATAAGTCACACAAATTCTAACAAATAGAATAATAGTATTTTGAAAGACTTAGATTTTTAGCAAGATTTTGAAGATATGAAAACATGTTATTTAATTTGACCTCCCCCTAAGCTTGACTCAGTCCTGGGAAGCTTGTTGACCATAAGTACTCTTCCTCTGAGTCATAAGGTTTGAATCAGATTAAAAAGAAATATTTAACAAAAAAATGAATAATTACCAAAAAAAGAACTTTTCTGAAATTCTTCTTTTGACTCAGACTCCCCCTAAATTTGACACATCCTAGGAGTCCTTGAAGATCATGAAGTGGACCTTTCCTCTGTATCTTTAAGGTTTATCGAAGTCAAAGAAACAGGTAATTTTTGAGCATATAATTTTTACAACATAAACATTTTTTGAAAACACAAGTAATAATGATTTAAAGCACAGTTTTTGAAAAGTATTTTTCAAATGATAGTAATGTTTAAAGTGCAGTTTTTGAAAACCATTTAAAATAAATAAAAAGCACTCCCCCTGTACCCAATCCCGTTTGACTCTATCTAAGTGCCTTAAGGAACTTTAGTGTTGTCCTAAGAGGCTTGTGTCTAATTGTGTGAGTCAAACAATTTTCAAAAGAATATAATTTTTGAAAGCATATACTATATTGGTAATCAAACGAGCATGAAATCCATACAAACATTATTATGTTGAAGTACTATTTTGAAAATATATTTTTAGGAAAATATTCTAACAATTTTGAAAAACAATTTTGAAAAATATTTTTCAATTCATTAGTCCTTAACATCTCACCCATTTTTGATGTATCAATACAACAAGCATGGTTGCCTTATAGGTGTATTGTGAGATGCTTAAATCATTTTTCTTAATTTATTATTAACTCTAAGATTTAATTGAAGCTTATGTTAGATTTGAATTTGGCAAGAAGTAACTTGAATTTGAATTTCAAAAATTGGCTTCCAGGTCTTGGCAAGGCACTAGGCCTTCTTTGGCCGTAGCCTTATTGGATCATCAACTCTTTCCTTGACAAAGCCGTTTAATGAAATTTCATTTTCAAAATTACTTTTTGAAAAATTCTGGTCTAACTAGTTTGGATCTTGGATCGGTAGCTTCGGCTAGTTTCACCAGTCTAAAGAGACCAAGTAGTGTATACTTGACCTTATTAGAAGAGGCTTTCCTAACGTACTATCATCTCACCGCCACCCAATACTAGGTTGATCAAGTTTCAATTATTCTTTTTCCTTTAGCCGTTCTAATATATGCATAAAATTTAAATATGAATGACATGTCATATATTTAAAAGAAGTAGCAAATGCATGGCATGACAATTATGCATGAGTCAAACAAGTCCAATCATTTTATTTAAGTTTCTAATGATGTATCAAATTCCCGATTTGATACATGTCGTGTGAACCCGTGAATATGTCAACCCACTTTGACATATTTAATTTTATTAAATTAATTGTTGCGGTTTGGGTAAAGTTTTAATTCGAGTTTAAGTTATTTTGGATTCAAAATAATTAAGAATTAATTGAAGTTTGAATTAATTTGAAAATGATTTAATTAAGATTGAATTGATTTGAATTAATTTGAATCAATTAAAGTTGAATTTAATTTGAATTTAATTAAGATTTAATTTGAATTTAATTTAAATTTAATTTGAATTTAATTAAGATTTAATTTGAATTTAATTTAAAATTAATTAAAATTTAATTTAAATTTAATTTGAATTTAATTAAGATTTAATTTGAATTTAATTTAAATTTAATTAAAATTTAATTTGAATTTAATTTAAATTTAATTAAGATTTAATTTGAATTTAATTTAAATTTAATTAAGATTTAATTTAAATTTAATTAAGATTTAATTTGAATTTAATTTGAATTTAATTAAGATTTAATTTGAATTTAATTAAGATTTAATTTGATTTTAATTTAAATTTAATTTGAATTTAATTAAGATTTATATGAATTTAATTAAGATTTAATTTGAATTTAATTAAGATTTAATTTGAATTTAATTAAGATTTAATTTAAATTTAATTAAGATTTAATTTAAATTTAATTAAGATTTAATTTGAATTTAATTTAAATTTAATTAAGATTTAATTTGAATTTAATTTAAATTTAATTAAGATTTAATTTAAATTTAATTAAGATTTAATTTGAATTTAATTAAGATTTAATTTAATTAATTTAATTATTTGAGTTAATTAAATTATTAATAATTGTTGAATTAATTGAATTTATTTGAATTAATTTGTTTTATTAATAATTATGGATTTAAGTTCATCATTTTCATTATTTCGAAAATTTCTACTTCATTTTTATCTATTTTTTCAAATTTTTCTAACAATTCAAATTTATTTGAACCTTTGTAATTTTTATTAATTATGGCCTTGATCTTAGATAGTTTCATATCCTCCTCATCCTCAAAATTATATCTTTTGGTGTCCTTAAAGTAGGAGGAGTAATTTAGGCCACTAGTTAAGGCTTTGTAATAACTTTCAAGATTAAATATAGTTAAATTATTATCCAGGAGAATTTCATCTTCAAAATTATCTTCAGAGATAATATCTTCAGAATTAACTTCTGGATTATTTTTAGAATTTTCAAATTCGAATTTAGAGTTATACAATGGATTTTCAAATTTGAATTCATAATTATCTAAAGGATTTTCAAATTTAGGATTATCCTTAAGATTTTTGAATTCAGATTTATCCTTAGGTTTTTTGAATTCAGATTTATCCTTAGGATTAAATTTATCTGAATTAGAATTATCAGAATTGTCATTATTAAAATTAAAGTTATCAGAATTAAGTTTAAAATTATCAAAAATAAAAATATTATCAGTATTAAAGTTGTGATAATTTATTTTAGAAATTACTAAATTAATGTTCTGGATTAAATAATTAATTTCTGATATGTTAATCATATCTACATTTTCTAATTTGACATGCAAAACATTAATTTTACTATGCAGAAACTCTAATTTATCAAAAAAATTAACTGAATTATCTAAAGACAGTGCAGAAATTTGTAGAATTTTTGGAACATAAATCTTACGTACCTTTGCCGGACACTTGTTTTTGTAGTGTCTGTACTTCTCGCATTTGAAGCATCGTACGTGATCTTTGTTTTTCCGGACTCCTGGCGCTGGTGCCCCCTTTGCTGCCAGTGGTGTAGATCGAGTCTTACGAGTAGGGCACTGATTTTTGTAGTGCCCTCTCTCCCTGCACTTAAAACACGTAATTTGAAATTTAAAAATAGACATTTTAATTAAAATATACCTGATTCACCCCTGGGCTCCCCCTCAACTCCTAGCGTCGTTGCTCCGTCGGCGGTTAGTCCGGTGAAGAGCGGCTCGGCTCTGATACCAATTGTAGGACCGGTGTCGTCGATAGAGGGAGGGGTGAATATCGATCGTTGAAATCATTCGTTAAACTTCGTAAATCTTTCGAGCGTTCTAAAATCAAAGTTAGTAGCAGCGGAAAAGCAATAGAACGAGTGAACAAAACAAAAGACAGATTACTCACGGGATTTATTTACTTGGTTCCAGACCCCCCTGGGTCAGTACGTCCAAGGCCTATGTACTCGGCGTGAGTCCACTATTGGTCTCCTTTCCAGAATTTCTGGAGGCGGAGAAAACCCGTCTTACAGTGTACAATTATAAGCACAATATAGAAAATTAAGTACGGAAATAATAAATGCAAACCGAACAAAAACAGAGTTGAAGCTCGGCCGATCTGGACCTCCAAAGTGCCGCGCACTTCCTCCTGGAGCCTCCCGGTCGTAGAGCCTCATCTTTAGCGCGTTGTCATTGGTCAGAGTGATCAAAATGGCACTTGGCAATTGTGTCTGAAGCAGAGGGGTCGAAACCCCTTATATAGGTCTCCTAAGGGCGCCCTGGACGCTGGGGGTGCCCCGATAAACCCGGTCAAACTTTATCCCTGCGTCGATCTCGCCGCAGCTGATAAAACTTTTGACCAGGGCACCCCAGACTTCCCGGGCGCCCTCGTGAGGGCTTATCTGAGTTTCGGACTCGAAACTGCAAAAACAGCTTTGAACCCGGGCGCCCCGGACGCTCCGTGCGCCCCGCTTGACACCTATTCTGCTTACTTAACAAAAACTGCATTTTACTCTTGACTGGGGGCGCCCCCATCATCCCGGGCGCCCTCATCAAACCTTTAAAACCAATACTGGGTTTTATGCCTTGCTCTGGGCGCCCCCAACAGTGGGGGCGCCCCCATCAGCCACTTTCTAGCAACTTGCCTGCTTTGTCTCCGGTTCTTGGTACCTGCAAGATACACAAACACAAAGCACATATACATATAATATTAGCTTTAAGGACTTGGTTCGGACTTCGGATTTCTACGAAACCCTAGGTCGAACCGGCACAAGTTTCCATCCCCGAGAACTAGCCTTTCACCTACTCCTTTCAGGAGACGATTGCCACCCAGTCCTTCGGGTGGACTTTTGCTTAGCTTCCGATACTTCCGGTCCTCGAGACGCTCAAACCCTGACCCATCTCTACTCCTATCCTTAGTCATCGCTCAGCTAAGTTGCCCAGTCCCTTGGGCCAAGACTTCATTCCCTAGCAGTCCTTCGCCAGGTGCCTAGCAGCCCTCCGCTAGGTCTTCGTTACCACGCAGTCCTTCGCCTGGTGCCTAGCAATCCTTCGTCAGTTCTTCGGTACCAAGCAATCCTTCGCTTGGTGCCTAGCAGTCCTTCGCTAGGTCTTAGACTCCTAGCAGCCCTTCGCTAGGTGCCCAGCAGCCCGTCGCCAGGTCTTAGGGTTCCGATGCCTAGCAGCCCTTCGCTAGGTGCCTAGCAGCCCTTCGCTAGGTCTTTAGGGTTTCGATGCCTAGGTTAACTAGGACTTTTCTTCAACTTAGGTTACTTCTCCTTTACTCCCTTTGTTTGTTCAATGTATCACTGACTTAAGTATATTGTCAAACATTAAAACACTTAAAGGAGAACATCATTGATGCAACTTGCACCAACAGATTTCTCCATCATTCTCCACCAAAATCACAGGATTACTTGATGAGGGAGTTGAGCACGGTCTAGGGGTGGAATCAACTAATTTTGAAATGATTTCAGGGCTAATCGGTGCTGAAATTGTTGGTGCTGCCCTGTTTTCAGAAAATTCAGCTCTTGGACCATTTTGAGTTGATGCAACCTTCCCACTCCTCAAATAAATAGCGCTAACATTTCCCTTTGGATTGGGAACAGCTTGAGAAGGTAGTTGGCTTGATCCTTGAGCTTTACTTTGATTTATTTCACTAGCCATTTGCCCAATTTACCTTTCGAGGTTTTGTATTGCAGGGTCATTCCTTCGTTGTTGTAGAAGTTGTTAAAACATCTCCTCTATTCTTTGTTGTTGTGCATTTCCTCCACTAGACCCTTCATAGCCCCCTTGATTAGCATATGGTTTTGATTGACCTTGAAAAATAGGAGTAGGTTGTTGAAATTGTTGCCCTTGCTGAGATCCTTGAAAATAGAGTTGTTGGGGCTGATAAGATAGCTGGAATTGTTGTTGATAGGGCTGATAATTTGGCTGGAATGTTGGGAAAATTTGTTGAGAATTATAACCTTGAAAACTCTGATTTTGAAATGGAACTTGTTGTGGTGAGGACTGAAATTGATTAGGCTGAAATCCTTGATTTTGTGGCTGAAAATTTTGATTCCAAGGCTGGTAACTCTGCTGTGGTTGTTGAAATTGTTGCTGTAAAGGTTGGCATTGTTGCTGAAAATTCAAATTCCCTGGGAATGGTTGCTGGATTTGCTGATATGTTGGCTGAAATTGCTGATTTTGGAGTTGGAATTGCTGATTTTGATGCTGAGATTGTTGTGGTGGCTGGAAATTTTGTTGAGGCTGCTGCAATTGTTGTTGTTGAGGGTTTTGTTGGTAGAAAGAATTCCCATACCTCAGATTTGGATGATCCCTCCAACCAGGATTATAAGTAGAGGAGTAAGGGTTATTTCTGGCTTGAAATTGTCCCCTAACCAATGTTGCTAGTGACTCATCTTATTGGAGGTTGGGACATGAATCTGAATTGTGTTCTTGGCTAGCGCAAATGCCACATACACTCATCACTTGACTTGATTGTGGAGGTACTGAAGGAGTTGAATTTTGACTTGCAATATTGAGGCCCATTTGCTTAACCGCTGATGTGAGCTCTACCAATGCATTCTTAATCTCCTTCTGATCATTAGAAACCACCTGAACTTCACCCACTCCTCTGGTAGTCAATGCTCTGCTTCCAAACTATTGTGAGTTCTCAGCCATATTAGAAATAAGCTCCCTAGCTTGATGTGGTGTTTTGTTAACTAGGGCTCCTCCAGCTACAGCATCAATCATAATCCTATCCATCTGTAATAATCCCTCATAAAAGTACTGGATTAGGAGCTGCTCGCTAATCTGATGCTGTGGGCAACTGAAGCAAAGTTTGTTGAATCTCTCCCAGTAGTCATAAAGTGTCTCTCCCATTACTTGTTGAATGCCACAAATACTTTTCCTGATGATTGCAGTCCTGGAGGCTGGGAAATATTTTTCAAGAAATGTCTTCTTCATGGAAATCCAGCTAGACACGTGCCCAGTAGGTAAATAGTAAAACCAGTCCTTAGCTGCTCCAGTCAAAGAGAAGGGAAAAGCCCTCAACTTGATATCTTCTTCTGAAATACCCTAAGGCTTCATAGTGGAGCATACAACGTGAAACTCATGCAGGTGTCTATTTGGATCTTCTCCAGATAATCCTTGAAATTTGGGCAATAGGTGGATGAGTCCAGATCTGAGCTCAAAATCACCAGCAAGCTCTGGATAAGCAATGCTGGAATACTGAAATATGTCATCTGGTGCTGCCAGTTCTTTCATGGTCTTCTGGTGGTTTGTCATCTGATCAACTGAATAAGCTGAAATAGACTGAGTAGGAATAATGTCAAATCCCTCTGAAACACTGAGCTGGCTCCTCCTAGCTCTGAAAGTCCTCTCAATCTCAGGGTCAAAGTCCTCAAGATCACCACCTGTAGACCTGGTCATAAAATCAAAAACAAATCGCAGTACAAGTATATAGAAGGATGAAACAAATAAAATCAGATCACAAGATATAGCAATAAGTGTAAAAATGGATCAAGAAAAATATGAAATGAACACACAAGCAAAAATCAAACAACTCAACTAGTATGTTCCCCGGCAACGGCGCCAAAAATTTGATGACCGCTAACTAGGTGTCACAAATGTGGGTCTCAAATTTAGATATTTGTAAAGCTGAAAACCCTTTTGCAATCTAAGAATAAAAAGGTAGTAAAGGGGCCACAGGTTGTATTTTTCCTAGGGCTAGTTGAGATGGTTCGATTCGAGCTTGAGTTTATGTGTCGTTGAATGTTTTTGGGTTTCAAAGAAGAAATGGGTTTGGTTTAGTAATGAGAATATGAAAACACAATGCAAAGAGAGTAAACTTAACTAAGAAACTAACCAAGGTAATGGCAGCTAAGGAACTTAACCAATAAGAGACCTAATCAAACAATTCCACTTGATCGAATCTGGAAATACAATATGATATTAAGTGCAAGCCCAATGCAAAGCAAATGAATTGAAACAATGCTAAGCAATCTAAAACTAATCAATTCAAGGGCACTGCCGAAACCTAACTTGACACTATATGCAAGCAACAAAAGGAAAACTCATCTGCAAAGATGGATTATAGAATTCAGAAACTAACTGGATGTAAAACAAGCTACTTCAAACACCTTATCACATTCAAAATCTCATTTAACTTGATACCGAAACTGTTTTTTTGATACAAAGTGGATAAACTGAAACAACTTGATACAAAGGAATAGAATCTTATGCACTTAAAATTTGATACTAAATGCAGCACTAAAAACTATCAAATTCAGAAATGCAACTAGTTACTCAGCTTGAAAAGGTAAGCTATCATTTAAATGAAACTCAAGACTGAAGAAGGAAATTCAGAAGTGAGGTGCAGAACAGTGCAGAAACAAGAAAATGCAGAGACATTACAGTATTGCAGAAAACACTTCAAATGCAGAACAAACATAACAAAGCAAGCTAGATACGAATGCACCATCCATTGTTCAGATAAGATATAGGGAAACTAAGGTTTACTTGACTCAAACTGCAGCAACTACAACTGAAAATTGTAGGAAAAGAGTTGATACGCTAGCTAAAGACTGATACGTAGAAAGCAATTCTGATACGCAAAGATTAAGACAAGAATTGAACTGAAATTGCAACTATTGTACACTAAACATCCTCCTTAACTGATTACCTTGCAAAATGAAATCGAATTAAGGCTGGAACAATTCAAAGATGAAAATTACAGCAGTAAATACGAAAACAGAAATGAAATTGCAGCTGAAACTGAAATTACAGCTAAAGAAAACAGAAATGCATTAAGAACTAAGCCTCGATCATTCCCTTGGCTCAAAACCTCCTTGCCGTCACACAAGAGCAAGCCAAGAACCCCTTCAGCTCGCAAATCACTGGGAAAATAGCTCCAATTTCAGATCTGCTCACAGATTACACTCGGCTAGAGAAAACCAATCTGATCTCCTAGATCTCGCGAGGTAGAGTTGCTATGGAGATTTGGTGTTGATCAGAAACCATCAGAAGACCCTTCGGACAGCTCCGATTGAAAAGAATGGCACGCGATCGCGATTTAGTTGATCAGATCACAGAAATGGACGAAACCCTCAATCCACTCTGCCCCGGTGAGAATCCGAGCTAGAATCTCAGTGGAAACCTTCTCCCAATGATCCAGATCGTGTTCCAAGGTTGTGATCGAGATGGCCACGCCTTCAGATGGAAGAAATCGCAAAAGAAATAAAGAACTAGCGAAGAGGAACGAAGAACTCAGCTGGAATTTGGCGAAGACGTGACACAGATTTGAAACAAGGGATCAGTTTAAGTAGTTAAACAGTGAACGACTGAGATCATTTCAATTCCATCCAACGGTTGATCTTCGTCCGATTTGATTCAAAACTCTCAGATGTTGATCAAGGGTCAAGATCTCTCAGTGGCTCGAATCTTCCAAATTTGCAACGGATGGTTCAGATCAAGCTGATCTTTGAATGAATGGTCTAGATCTCTCTGATCGTGATCCAACGGCTAGATGATCTCCGATTGGGCTGAAACCTTCAGATCTTGATCTGATCGCTCGATTAGACTTAATCCCAACTCGGATTGATTAGAAGTTCTCAGATACCCTAGATCTAACTATTTTTGCATCGGACGGTCCATATTAGTCGACGCTTGATCACTTGATCCAGTCCACTTTTGACTCAACATTTGACCCCACATGACCTAGGTCCATGATCCTTCCAAGCCTACAAAAGTAGATCAACAATTTAGTGACAAAACAATTCAAATATATCAAAATTTGCAATTAGGTCCACAATGAATGTAAATCCTAGAACCTAGGGTAAATCCACCATTAAGAAAGTAAAACATGAGTCAAAAATAGATCCTAGAACCTTAAATAATCAACAAAATGATACTTATAAAGCACCACCCTTTCAAGGCAAAGGCTCCTAATTGAGGCAAATTAGGGATCAAGCTCATAATCTTAAACGAGCTCTTCTTGGGAGATAACCTAAGTGTTTATTCTCGCATTTTTGTTCTTATTTTTAGTTCTTTTCCTTTGATTTTATTTGAGTCTTCTTTTTGTTTTTCAGGGGATGCCCACCTACACAAGTTGGTAACGACTTTTGGAGAAGAAGTGAAGGCAACCCGTGCCCAAGGAGCATGACTGTGCTTTATCAACACCTGAGGTAGAAGGAACCTGTTGGTGCCGGAAGCACCAGATTGAACCTGGTTTTGATAATGGCAAAGGGTTCAATGTTAGTTTGTATTGTGATCTAATGGATTTGCTAAGTATGCAGGAAAGTCCTAGTTTACCTAGGCACTAGGGATGACAATTTTCCCCGCGGATTTGGATATCCGCGGGGAAAATCTGAAACGGGGCGGGTTTGGGGAGGTATTATCGGGTTTGGATTTGGGTTTGGGGATTTTTAAAAATCCCCGAAATAGATTGGGGCGGGTATGGGGATGCTATCTCCATCCCCGAACCCGCCCCGATATCTTTAATAATAATAAAATATTAATAATTATTAAAATAATTCAATAATATTAATATTAAATATGTGTGAAAACCCTAATGAGTATTGCTCACTAGTCACTCGTCGCCTCCCACAAGTTGGAAATCCCATTGTTTTTACAACCATGCTTGGGAAATCCCCTTTTTTTTAACTTGGAAAAAAATGGATATTTCAAGTGGAGACGGGGATGGGGACGGGGATGGAGATTTACTCACCATGGGTTCGGGGACGGGGATTCCTCGATTAAGTAGAGGTGGGGATGGGGACGGGTTCGGGGATGGAGATTTACTTAGGGGACGGCAAACCCGTCCCCGACCCGCCCCATTGCCATCCCTACTAGGCACGAAGTCTTGACCTGTAGGGTTGAACACGAAGTCCGGTCAAGGACTGAGCACGAAGTCCTAACAGAGGGTTGGGCACCGAAGACTTGACCAAGGGTTGGGCATGAAGACCTGGTTAGAGGAATTGGGCACGAAGTCCTGGTCAAAGACTGGGCACAAAGACCTGATCTGGAAGATCGGGCAGAAGACTTAACTGAGTGAGGACTACGGACAGAAGTAAGGATGGGTCGAGGTATGAGCATTTCGAGATCCAGGAGCTTCGGAGGTCGAGCAAAAGTCCAATCGGAGGTGCCGATTGGAAAAAGGTGTTAGATCGTGGTGCTTGCTAGAGGGGGGGGGGGGGGGTGAATACCACTTGTTCGAACTTTTCTTTACAAAATTGTTAGCACAATACAAGCAATATAATAGAAAATGTAAGATCCAATGCTAACTCACATATTTTACTTGGTATCCACCCTGAAAGGTGACTAATCCAAGGATCCACATGAGTACACCACCTCCACTATGAAAAGTCTCCTTGAAGGTGGAGAAAACCTTTACAAGGTTGTCTTCTTCCTCTTTACAAGATAGAATATGACGTGAGAGGAAGAACTAATCAATTGGAGCACTAGCAGCACTTTGGTAAAGTAAAAAACCGTACCTTCCTCATGCCAAAAAGTCCCCTTTATATAAGAGTAAAGAACAGCTTCAAAAGCTGTCCAGCCCCGCTACCTTTAAATGCTAGCCAATGGCTAGTTTTTGTGGTGACTAGTCGACTGCTCCAGGAGCAGTCGACTGGTCTCAGGTCCGAAACCTTCTGTGAGTTTTGGCAGTCGACTGCCTTTCTACCAGTCGACTACCCAGCTTCTACAAGCACTCACACTCACTCTGAACACTCTCCTTCACGTGTGCCTGAAGGATCGATGTGGCGTGCTAGAGGGGGGGTGAATAGCACTTTTCGGATCTTTGATCTCTACGGTGTTGTTAGCACAGCGGAAACAATAATATGCAAAGTAAATAAGAAATAAACAATACTAACAACCTGATTTACTTGGTATCCACCCCGGTCGGGTGACTAATCCAAGAATCCTTCGGTGGATCACTCCCTGGATAACCTCCGGCTATCTCGTGTCGCTCCTTGTGGGTGGAGAAACCTCACCACAACACCTTGAACACACTCTGAGAATAAAAGACTACTAACTCACCTTAACCAAGTGAGTTTCGTCAAAAGAAATAGTAGAAAACGAGCCCCTTTAAATAGGGCTCGAATCTGAAACAGCCGGTACCAGTCGACTGCCCAAATGGCAGTCAACTGGTCCAACTCAGATTCGACCGTTACATCATAACGTTCGAATTCTGCCAGCCTGTTTAAGCCTATGCCAGTCGACTGCCCCTGGGCCAGTCGACTGGTACACACTTAATCCTAGGGTCTTACTCCCAAGTACAAGTCTCTCCGCACTCAAACCCTCCCGGCTTAACCCCTGAGTACAAGCACTCATACTCAGCCTTTCTCAACCTAGTTGACTCTCCACCAGCAGTCTTGACTATTGCCTTCACGCCCTCTTCATCTTTGGCCCTCGTCCCTCGGATGCGCACGCAAGCCTCCAGCTTGCCTCCATGCCACCCTTCACGTACGCCTCGAAGTCCGCGTCCCTCGGCTCATCATCTCTGCTATCCAATGGTCCCTCGGATACGCACGTAAGCCTCCAGCTTACCTTCATGCCATCCTTCACCTGAAGACGTCAACCAAATCCACATATACCTGTACACCTGCACACTCATGTATATATGTGAGAACAACACAAATCCTAACATAACCATATTGCCCACTCATCAAAATATCATGATCCTCCAGATCATCTCAGGGCCGATTGCCCCAACAATCTCCCCCTTTTTGATGCGTGGCAATATGTTAAGTTAGGTAAACATATAGCAATAATAATAGCAAAAGTAATTGAAATTCAAGCACAACACACAAGAGGCATCCTCCCCCTTAACCTATGCTTTTCTCCCAAATTTCAACCCTTATTGCTAATCCCAAGTTAGAGTTAAATTCTCCCAACTTAACTCTATAGTCACAATCAAGCCTAAGTTAAGTTTTTAACCCAAACCTAACTTAAAATTCAAATTCTCCCCCATTGACACCATCAAAATGAGTGCCCCAAGCAACCCAACCCTTGATGCCAAATACAATTTACTCCTATTTCTGAAAAACCTTTCAGAACTCTCACAAACCCAATCTGTCCATACTACCAGTCGACTGCCCCCAGGCCAGTCGACTGATACGACAGATTTCAGAATTTAGACGAAATTCAGAAATGAATAAAAAATTTCAGAAAATCTGGAAAAATGTGAAACTTTGCAAGCACGGTTGTTAAGGTATTCCCTACCCTAGAAAAATATTGGTTCATGAAAAACACCAACCGTGCTTGACTTTTGGTACAAACTTAAAAATTTCAAATTAAGGTCAATTTTGTATCAATCTAGAGTTCTAGAGATGGGATCATATACTTGTCATTCTTTAGCACCTCTAGTTGATATTCAAGATGATTCCCAACTCCCCCTTTTTCAAATAAATGTATTTATTTTTACAAAAACCCCTTTATGTTTTAATGATTATCTTTTCCAACCATGACATTCTCTTGATTTTCAAACAAACCATATTGGATAATAATCAATATAAAATTTAAACATATTATGAGCACTCATATATGATGATCATAACAGAGACCAAAATGTTTAGTCAAAATACAAGCATTTAAAATCCAACACATTATCAAAACAAGGCACAATCTTAATAGGATAGCAGAAGGACAGTGCATAATACATAAGGTCATAAGCTGACAAATAAGCATCCCAATAGTTCCTATGGCCAAAAAGGTCGAAAGTTAGCCAAATATATACAATCATCAATCAATAAAAGTGTTTGAGAGGTATGATAAATCATCAGAACATGATACTCTCAACACTACAGCCCAACAACTGCATCAGCTGATCAGAAATACATGTGGTCATCACCATCTGGAGGAGGAGGTGGAGGAGCAGGAGGACCCTGATATGATAAATCCCATCGCTGCAGCATCTCGTACATGGTATCCTGCCTGGTCATAAACCTCTGGAAAAACTCTGTCAGACCATGTACCTCCCTCTGAGTAGCTGCCTGGTCCTGCTGAAGACTCTGGATGCCCTCCGGAATAGTATGAACATCCTGCTGGAGTCGGGTAAACTCTGCTCGTGTGATCGGCTTAGCTGGCTCCTCACCTGCATCAGCAGCTTCCTGTCGCTCCCTCCAAACGAATACCCCCTGTCTAGACTCAATGCCTGCCAAAGACAATTGGCGGGTGCCAATCTGATCATAGTCTTTTGACAGGTGTCTAACTTGACCACTAGTGACTCGAATCCCAAAACGCAGTTGGAAGAACTCAGTTAACATATGACAAAAAGGAATATAAATCTTCCCATTCACACTCTGGGACAGGTGACAGATGGAGGTAAATACATGCAAGGACACACCTATATCCAGTCGTCGCTCAAGCGCATACATCATCACTAAGTGAGGCAACCTAATCCTTGCCCTCCCCTTAGTGACGATGGGTAGGAGACATTCTACCACAATCTTGTAGAGCACATGACTGGATGGACTCATGGGTTTTGCGTCAAAAGTACGTTCAGACTCATGTCTATGTCTCCTGAAGTAGTGGACATGAATCTGATCAATGGTGACACCTGGGAATTCAAGTGGTTCAACAATGTTTGGAAAGTAGGTATTGGCATTGTTCGAGGCTCTACATTCTAGGAAATTGGCTAAAACCATGGGTGTAAAAGGAATGGTGACACCCGCTACCCTTGACTCATACACTCTATTGTCTAGATCAAGACAAGTCAAATTTGCAAAGAACTCTTTGCACAGATCAAGATTGACATCATGTTGGCAATAGACAAGTTGTTCTATGCCGAAATGGGTAATCATCTCAATAATGTGAGGCCCCTTCTCCTCAAAGTATCCTTTATTGAGATATCGACAGGGTAGTTGAACAAATTCGTTTTCCTCAAATCGCTTCTTGCACTCCAGGCTTCTAAATCTAGACTCGTCTGGACCTTGGGGACCTGGCCGAGATGACCCCTCACCCCGATGTCGCTTAGACACAGCCCTATTATACCAAACACATGCATGCATACCAAAGTGACCCCCATCAAGAGAAAATGGCAAACAAAAACACAGAAATCATCATATTAGTGTCAATGCAAAGCCTAAATGGAGAAATGAACTTTAAACACTATACCTCTTTGCTCTTTGCATTGTGACTTTTGAAAATCACGTGTGTTGACTTGAAGAGGGGTTTTCCACTAACCCTAGAAGTAGATCGGAGTTAGAGAAGGCCTTAGGGAAGAGTTTTAGAGCCTTGGAGGAGCTTAGGACACAAGAGGAGTTGAAGGGAGGTGAGAATCGCCGGGAGAGATCAATCAAAACCCTAGATTTGGCTCTCCACGGCGCGCTTTTTCTTTTATAGAACCCGCGACCCAGTCGACTGCCCTTGGGGCAGTTGACTGGGCAGCATCGTAATTACATTCTGTGAACTTTGCCAGTCAACTGGCTTCCAGACAGTCGACTGGCTTCTGATAATCTGAATTCCAGAATTTCAGCCCGAATTTCAGAAATCCCTAACTAATTCCACAAATTCCCATAAATTCTGAAATCTCGCGAGGACATTTGCGGATCCTATATTTACTTGGGAAAAATATAATTCTAATCAAAAATATTCTGAAACCCAAGATTGATACAAACTTCAAAGGTTTCTCTAAAATGTATCATGAAACCTTTCCCAAAAGTTCTAATTTTGACCTTACCTTGATGCTTCTTCCCATACTTATTCATGATTCGTTCATGGCATCAGGTTATATGGTAGTTAGTTATTAAAATCGATTTGTCTTAACTGAACCTCCAATTTCACCTTTTTCTCTATAATTTTTCCCTTAGTGTGCCAATTCTCTAGGATTAAGACTAACCTTAGCCTTTTAAACCTCTTGGCACACCCTATACTCCTTTTTTAATCTCCTAAAAGCAATCCACCTGAGATCCATTGGCCATGGACCCTATTTTGGCCTCCAGAGCTCTCCTTTGAGCTCCTAGCCCTAATTTCCTCCTTACTTAACTCTTCCACTACTCCTCTCTTTATTTTCCAAACTTTGCCCCTGGTTAATTCTTTCTTTTTCTCTTTAAACGGATTTTCCTTACCATTGTTAGTCTTTTCTCTATCATAGACAAATGTCATCTTAGAATATGATATTTTGTCAACCTTTGCCCTTCTAGGTTGGTATACTAATTCTAACCTACCATTCCTAGGTTGTTGATCCTTGTGTATCACATTTAATCCCTTGGATCCTTTAATGACTTTCTCTAAGTTCTTTTCTAATTGATCAAGCTTTGCCCTTAAGGCTTGATTTTCCTTTTCTAACATCCTAACCTTAGGATCACTATATCTAGCTTGATCATTTCTAGGTCTACCTATTTTTCTAGACACATTTCTCCCTTTCTTAGAACTTATGCCTTGGTCCTTATTTCTAGAGGTCCTAGACTTATCATGAACTATAAAATTTTTGGTGTTTTGGCACACAAAATTGTTTCTATTCCTATCATGATATTTAAAACCAAACACATTCATGGGCAAGCAATTACTATTAATTCTATCATTCAAGCAAGTATTGTGAGCATCCATGGTAAAACTTGAAGTATAAGTAGAGTTAGAGAATACCTTCCTTATCCTTGGCGCTCCCCCTTGATGAGTGCTCCTCTTTCTTTCTCCTTTTTCCCATTTCCTAAAGTGCTCCATCTTCATGAGCTCGTTACTCTTTGGACATTTTGTATGATAATGGCCGAGCTCCCCGCATGTGAAACACCGAATTCTCTTTCTTTTGTTTTGAACTTCCTTATCCCTACAACCCATATTAGATTTAAATGGAATTGACTTCGGCTTAGAGATTACCTCCTTTTTACCTAGTGGGCACTTATCTTTGTAGTGCCCCTTTTTGTTGCAACCAAAGCATACAATATGCTCTTTTGACTTAGCTTTGATGGAGGTGGAAGTCGTTTCTTGCTCTTGTGAGGATGAAGGTCTCTCCTCCCCCTCAACCCTTGATACTAATTCTTCCTCTTCTTCTCTTGATGAGGTGAATGGTTCCTCACTTGATGACATGGGCAATTTCTCATTTTGGTCCTCATGGACCATTGAACTTACTTCTTTAGATGCTTCGACTACTTTAGCTTGTGAGGGGTTCTTGTGAAGTTCTTCCAACTTATTCCATAATTCGCATGCATTTGAATATTTCCCTACACCACTTAAAATATGATTAGGAAATATATTAATCAAGATGTTTGTTACCTTCTCATTGACCCTAGCTTGTTCTTGTTGTTCACTTGTCCAATATCTAGGCCGAAGCCTTTTGCCATGCTTGTCCTTGGGGATTTCAAATGGGTCTTCAATGATCATTCTACAACCCCAATCCATCCCGAGCCACGTCTTCATTCTATCTCTCCAATACTCAAAATTTTCATGCTTGTATGATGGTGGTGAGTTGATGTCGTCACCAAATTTGTCTTCCATGACCCCTTTTCCTCTAGCAAGTGCTCCCTCGGCGGTTAGTCCGATCAAGAGCGGTACTCGCTCTGATACCAACTGAAGGATCGATGTGGCGTGCTAGAGGGGGGGGTGAATAGCACTTTTTCGGATCTTTGATCTCTACGGTGTTGTTAGCGCAGCGGAAACAATAATATGCAAAGTAAATAAGAAATAAACAATACTAACAACCTGATTTACTTGGTATCCACCCCGGTCGGGTGACTAATCCAAGAATCCTTCGGTGCATCACTCCCCGGATAACCTCCGGCTATCTCGTGTCGCTCCTTGTGGGTGGAGAAACCTCACCACAACACCTTGAACACACTCTGAGAATAAAAGACTACTAACTCACCTTAACCAAGTGAGTTTTGTCAAAAGAAATAGTAGAAAACGAGCCCCTTTAAATAGGGCTCGAATCTGAAACAGCCGGTACCAGTCGACTGCCCAAAGGGCAGTCAACTGGTCCCACTCAGATTCGACCGTTACATCATAACGTTCGAATTCTGCCAGCCTGTTTAAGCCTATGCCAGTCAACTGCCCCTGGGCCAGTCGACTGGTACACACTTAAGCCTAGGGTCTTACTCCCGAGTACAAGTCTCTCCGCACTCAAACCCTCCCGGCTTAACCCCTGAGTACATGCACTCATACTCAGCCTTTCTCAACCTAGTTGACTCTCCACCAGCAGTCTTGACTGTTGCCTTCACGCCCTCTTCATCTTTGGCCCTCGTCCCTCGGATGCGTACGCAAGCCTCCAGCTTGCCTCCATGCCACCCTTCACGTACGCCTCGAAGTCCGCGTCCCTCGGCTCATCATCTCTGCTATCCAATGGTCCCTCGGATACGCACGTAAGCCTCCAGCTTACCTCCATGCCATCCTTCACCTGAAGACGTCAACCAAATCCACATATACCTGAACACCTGCACACTCATGTATATATGTGAGAACAACACAAATCCTAACATAACCATATTGCCCACTCATCAAAATATTATGATCCTCCAGATCATCTCAGGGTCGATTGCCCCAACAGTGCCGTCAGGTCTACTCCCTTGGCTTGCCCCTTGAGGTCTTCTTCCACCGGCTATTGTCCCTCGGATGCACACAAAAGTCTTCCCTTGGCTTGTCACCCTTCACGTGTGCCCTTTGAAGTCACTTCCCGACTTGCCCTTGGAGTCCTCCTCCCTCGGCTCTCATCCCTCGGATATGTTCACCATGTGTGATTCTCCAAGTCCTGCAAACTCAATCACACATATCAAATCACAAGATAACACCCTAACCTTAAACATATTGGCACACACACATCAAAACTATGATCTTCCCGATCATCCTTGGGTTGATTGCCTCAACAAAAGGTAACTTCACCAGAGTGGAGTAGGTGAGGACACATTCCCCAGAAGAAGAAACAGTAGGCGTCATTTCGACCTAGGATTTCATTTGAAATCCAAAGTCAGAATCAGATAGTTCAAGCTATCAATCATTTATGCATTTAACATATATTATTGTATTTTTGGACTAACCTTGATTGCAGGCTAAAGAGACTAGCTGGCAGTGATCACGGGCACCTGAGAGAACTCAGGCGCTCGTGAGCCAGGAGCCTGAGAGGGCTCAGGCACCCGAGAAGCTAGGCGCCTGAGAGGACTCAGGCACCCCAGTGCAGTTTGATAGATCGCTGACGGTGCTAGAGGGGGGGAGGGGGTGAATAGCACTTTTCGTAGAATTCTCTACAAGACTGTTAGCGCAGTGGAAACAATAATATGCAAAGGACAAGAAATAACAATGCTAACAATCAAAATTTACTTGGTATCCACCCAAATGGGTGACTAATCCAAGGATCCACGCACGTACTCCACCTCCACTATGAAAAATCTCCTTCAGGTGGAGAAACCTTTACAGCGGTGTTGTCTTCCTCTTTACAGAATACAATGATTGGAGAGAGAGGAAGATGAGAAGACTTTTGCACGAGCAGCACTTCGTTACAGTACGAAACCGTACCGTTCACGTGCAAAAAGGTCCTCTTTTTATAAGAGAACAGGACAAACTCGCAGTCTGTCCAGACCCGCACCAGTCGACTGCCCCTGGGCAGTCGACTGGTCTAGCATTAATTGCTAGCCAACGGCTAGTTTTGGGGTGTTACCAGTCGACTGCCCCTGGGGCAGTCGACTGGTCCGAGGCTGAAAACTCTCTGTGAGTTTTGGCAGTCGACTGCCCTCTGGCCAGTCGACTGCCCTGCCTCTCAGCTCAGTTTCAGCCACTCTGAACCTTCTCCTTCACGTGTGCCTTCAGGTTCACTCCCTTGGCTCGCCCCTTGAAGTCATCTTCCTCTGGCTCTCGTCCCTCGGATGCGCACACAAGCCTTCCCTTGGCTTGCCTCCATGCCACCCTTCACGTGTGCCCTTGAAGTCCACTTCCCGGCTTGCCCTTGGAGTCCTCCTCCCTCGGCTCTCGTCCCTCGGATATGTTCACCATGTGTGATTCTCCAAGTCCTGCAAACTCAATCACACATATCAAATACAACATAACACCCTAACCTTAAACATATTCACACACACACATCAAAACCATGATCTTCCAATCATTCTAGGGTCGATTGCCTCAACAATCTCCCCCTTTTTGATGTGTGGCAATATGTTTAAGTTTAGGGATAAAATACCAGTCAACAATAACAATAAAAGCAGTAGCAATTGAAAAGCATAAGACATATCAAAAACCTAAGAGGTATCCTCCCCCTTAATCCATGTCTTTTCCCATTTTCAACTCTACTCATGATCCAAGTTAAGTTTCAAGTCCAACTTAACACTAAACAACATTAATTAAGAGTATAAGACATAGTAAAGCCTAAGAGGTACCCTCCCCCTTAACCTATGCCTTTATCCATTTCCAATTTCAAGTTATCCAAGATTTAAGTTAAACAACTAACTTAAACAACCAATTTTAAGTCAAAGATCTAACTTAAACCACCCATTCTCCCCTTTGACACCATCAAAATGATTGCCTCAAGCAACCCAACTCTATGGCATCAAATGAGAGAAAGTTGGATTTCTGAAAAAGAATTTCAAAATCTGAAACTAGGCGTGCCAGTCGACTGCCCATGGGGAAGTCAACTGATACGCTATCAGTCAGAATTTTCAGCTTTTCTGTCCGAATTTCAGAAACGTCCAGAAAAATCAAAAATTCCAAAAATTGTAAAATTTTGCAGACATGTTTGAAATGATATACTCTATCAAGGAAAAATATTAGTCCATATAAAATTTCAAACATGCTTGACTTTTGATAAAAACTCAAAATCCTTGAAAACCACTAAGTTTTGTATCAACATTACAACCTAATTTTGAAATCATATATCTTTTAAAAGTATGGCAAAGCATAGAAAACATAAAATAGTTTTCAAAGGTTTAAAATGTCCAACTATGATCTTTAGGCTAAGTGCCCATTGATTAAACACTTACCTTCCCCCATAGTTGGTATAGTTTTCATATTTTGATACTTTTAATGATTCAACAATATGCCACAAGCACAAGTGAACCAAATGTATCACCCTAATGGATCAAGCACACTTTTTCAAATGTAATATCCCAAGGTTCATCCTATACTTCTACCAAACACATTCCAAGGTCTCTTCTTAAGGATGTAAACTCCGATTCGGGATGAGGCTTGGTAAAAATGTCGACTAGGTTTGACTTTGATTCAACATAGTGTAATTATATGTCTCCCCTTGCCACATGGTCCCTAATGAAATGATGTTTCACTTCAATGTGTTTTGTCCTAGAGTGGTGAACCGGATTTTTGGTCAAATAGATTGTACTTACATTATCACAAAAGACTTTGACCTTGGAATAATATAACTCATAATATTCTAAAGTGTGCATGATCCAAAGAAGTTGGGAAACATACCCACCCATTGCCACATATTCCACCTCCATTGTTGATAAGGCAACACATGGTTGTTTCCTACTACTCCAACTAACTAAGGAAGACCCAAGGAATTGACACCCTCCACTAGTACTCTTCCTATCTAGCTTACATCCCGCATAGTCCGAGTCGGTGTATCCAATAAGATCAACACTAGGGGTTCTAGGATACCAAAGCCCAACATTGAGGGTACCTTTAACATACCTTAGGATCCTCTTAACTACAATAAAATGGGACTCTTTGGCACAAGATTGGTACCTTGCATACATACCTACCGTAAAAAGTATATCGGGTCTACTAGCGGTTAGGTATAGTAGGCTACCAATCATGCTTCTATATTGCTTAGAGTCTACAATTTTCCCTTCAAGGTCACTATCCATTTTTACATTTGTTCCTATGGGGGTAGATGCTACCTTAGCATTTTCTAGGCCAAATTTCTTTAGCATTTCCTTAGCATATTAGTTTGAAAAACATGTGTTCCTTCATTAGTTTGCTTAACTTGAAGACCTAGAAAGAAGGTTAACTCTCCTACAAGACTCATCTCAAATTCATCTTCCATACATTTGATGAATTCTTGTAGGAAGTCATTATTTGTTGACCCAAAAATGATATCATCTACATACACTTGGGCAACAAATATGTCCTTATCCTTAGATTTTAGGAACAAAGTAGGGTCAATTGTTCCTCTCCTAAACCCCTTAGACACTAGAAATGAAGAAAGTCTTTCATACCAAGCCCGGGGAGCTTGTTTCAATCCATATAAGGCTTTTCTCAATTTGTAAACGTGTCTTGGATAATTAGGGTCCTCAAACCCGGGGGGTTGTTCTACATAGACCTCTTCCTTAATGATCCCATTAAGGAATGCCGACTTCACATCCATTTGGTGAAGTGTGAAACCCATGTGAGCGGCATAGGCTAGTAGAATTCTAATGGACTCTAATCTAGCTACGGGGGCATAAGTCTCATCATAATCTAATCCCTCAACTTGGTTAAACCCCCTAGCTACCAATCTAGCCTTGTTCCTAGTGATTTTGCCTTGGTCATCTAGTTTGTTCCTAAAGACCCATCTTGTGGTTACAATGGTGCAATCATTGGGCCTAGGAACCAACTCCCAAACCTCACTTCTCTCAAATTGATTTAGCTCTTCTTGCATGGCTAAGACCCAATCTACATCTCCCAATGCTTCATCAATAGACTTAGGTTCTAATTGAGAGATTAAGGCTATTTGACTAGTTTGGTCTCTAAAATAGGACCTAGTCCTTACTCCTTGAGTGACATCACCCACTATTTGGTCAATAGGGTGATCTTGGTGATGTCTCAAGGGCCTAGAGGTCGTGGGTTCATTGACTACTTCTTCCTCATCCTCTAGGGTACTTCTTACTCCCCCTTGATCATTGCCCTCCAAATGTAGGTCTTGGATTCTTTGGGCAAGGGGTTGGGCTTCTTCCATATCCTTATCAATTGAGGCTTTTCTAGGGTAGGTACTTGTTGATTCATCAAAGTTAACATTTGAGGACTCCTCAATCACCTTTGTCCTTTTGTTGTAGACTCTATAACCCCTACTAGTGGATGAATACCCAACTAGGATTCCTTCATCGGCTTTTGACTCAAACTTCCTTAGGTCATCTTTGGTATTTAAAATATAGACCTTACATCCAAAGACCCTAAAGTAGTGGACTTGTGGAACTCTCCCATTCCATAATTCAAAGGGTGTTTTTCCTAGGAACCTATGTACCAAAACCCGGTTTTGAATGTAACAAGCGGTGTTAACCGCTTCGGCCCAAAAGTAGCTAGGAAGGGAATATGCATTAAGCATAGTCCTAGCAGCTTCTTGTAGGGCTCTGTTTCTCCTCTCAACTACCCATTTTGTTGAGGAGTCCTTGGGCATGAAAATTCATGCTTATATCCATTTTCTACACAAAATTGTGAGAAACTTGAATTTTGGAACTCCCCACCGTGGTCACTCCTAATTCGGTTAATTTTGAGGTGTTTTTCATTTTCTACCCTTTTACTAAACCCTATAAAAATTTCTAAGGTATCGTCCTTATGTTTCATAAAGAAAACCCATGTAAACCTAGAAAAATCATCTACTATAACTAAACAATATTTACTCCCTACTAGTGAGGGAGTACTATGGCAATCAAACAAATCAATGTGTAAAAGCTCTAATGGTAAAGTAGTAGTGGTTAGGATTTTACCTTTGTGTGATGATTTTGATTGCTTACCCTCTTGGCATGCATCACACAATTTGTCTTCTCATACTTGATCATAGGTAGCCCCTTCACCAATTCTTCCTTGGCCACTCTTGCAATGCTTCTCATGTTGACATGTCCAAGCCTCCGGTGCCACAACCACCCTTCTTCTTCTTTAGACATGAAACACTTAGCCAAATTGTTAGTAGCAAAAGCAAGATCAAGATAATACAAGTTAGCCTCTCTATACCCTTCTAGTATGACATTATCGGATTCATTTTGTCTTATTAGGCACTTCCTAGCATGAAATTCAACCCTATACCCCGCATCACATAATTGACTTACACTAAGTAAATTAAACTTCATGTCTTTGATTAAAAGTACCTTATGTATGGAAATTATGGGAGATACATCAATGGTGCCCCTACCAATAATTTTCAGTTTTCCACTATTTCCAAAGGAGACCGTCCCTTCTCTTAAGTAGCTAATAGTAGTGAACTTGCTCACATCTCCGGTCATATGTCTTGAGCATCCACTATCTACTATCCACATGGTTGAGGCCTCCTTCACCTTCACCTATACAACATGGAAAACATACTCTTTTGGTACCCAAATTTTTGATCCACAAGCATCATTTAAAAATCTTTTAGGTGCCCATGCCCTATTGATGTTTCCCTTAGCCCCTTGTCTCCTAGATGCACCAATCCTACCCATAAGTGAGACAAAGACCACTTCCTTTGTCTTTGGCCTATATCATAATCCGGCCTTGTTATAAACAGCCCTTTGACTATTAATTATCATATCTAAGTTGCTAGAGCCTACTTGAAATTTCCTAAGTGCCTTTGTGAGGTCCTCTACCTTTTTCCTTAGTTCCCTATTTTCAATTTCAAAACATGAGTCATTTGATGTAAGAGAACAAGCATATAAGTCTTCCTTAAGTTTTGTAGACTCAACTTTAAGCATGGCAATTTCATCTTTTAGATCCTTAATCTTACTCCTAGCTTTAGCTAAATCCATGTTAGTGCTAGAAATAATTTTAACTAAGGTAGAGGAGGGTAAGTGGTATACCTCACTTACCGATGCTTCTGACTCGGATAATGATGAAGAAGCGCTCTCATCTTTACTGCTCGAGCTTCTTTCATCATCTGATGATTCTGAGTGGGCCATTGCCATGAGAGCAAAGTGTGAAACTTGCTCTTCTTCCTCCTCCGAGGATGATGGATCATCCCAGGTCGCCTTGAGGTTGGTGGCACCCTTCTCCTTTCCCTTCGACCTCTTCTTGTCACCTTTCTTCTTCTCCTCCTTCTTTTCATCTCTTCTCTTTAGTTGAGGGCACTCGTTCTTCATGTGTCCCTCTTGGTGGCAGTTGTAGCAGATGATGTCCTTGGCCTTACCCTTGCCTTTGGACCCTTTCCTAGCATAAGACTTGTTAGAAAAACTTTTGAAAGCCTTACGCATTTTCCTTACCATGAAAGCCTCTTGGTCGCTATCCAAAGAGGCGCTGGACTCCTCTGAGTCGGATGAGGAGGAGTAGACCACCTTCTTCTTCTCCTTCCTCTTCTTCTTCTCCTTTTCTGCAATAAAAGCTATACCTTTCTCTTTGGCCGAAACGTTAGCTTGCTCGTGCAGTTCAAATTCACAAAACAGATCATCTAATTTAACTATGGACAAATCCCTTGATACTTTGTAGGCATCAACCATGGATGCCCACAAAGTTGTTCTTGGGAAGGCTTGTAGGACGTACCTGACGAGATCTCGGTTTTCGATCTTTTCTCCAATCACATGGAGTTCGTTGATGACCTCCTTCACCCTTCCATGCAGCTGGCTGACAGTCTCGTTGCTCTTCATGGACAGGGATTGGAGTTGGGCCACGAGCAAGTCCTTCTTTGCTCTTCTGGACTCGTTGGACCCTTCGTTCAGTTCCACCAGTTTGTCCCACAACTCTTTGGCGCTCTTGAATGGCCCCACCTTGTTGAGTTGCTCCTTTGAGAGCCCGCACTGAAGTGTGGTGGTGGCCTTGGCATTTGACTGCGCCCTCTTCATGACCTCCTTCGACCACGATCTCATGGGTGTCGGTTCTCCTCTTTCATCGACGGGTGCATCGAATCCATCTACAATGCTAATCCAGTTTTCAATATCATTCATAAGATAATACTGCATCCTACCTTTCCAGTACGCGAAGTCGTTCCCGTCGAAGAAGGGTGGTCGTGCAGTGCTGTATCCCTCTTGAAACGCCATTTCACTTTGCTCCGGTCGACGGTGAGTTCTTCCGAAATGAACCGGCTCTGATACCAATTGATAGATCGATGACGTTGCTAGAGGGGGGTGAATAGCACTTTTCGTTGAATTCTCTACAAGATTGTTAGCGCAGCGGAAACAATAATATGCAAAGGACAAGAAAGAACAATGCTAACAATCGGAATTTACTTGGTATCCACCCAAATGGGTGACTAATCCAAGGATCCACGCACGTACTCCACCTCCACTATGAAAAATCTCCTTCAGGTGGAGAAACCTTTACAGCGGTGTTGTCTTCCTCTTTACAGAATACAATGATTGGAGAGAGAGGAAGATGAGAAGACTTTTTGCACGAGCAGCACTTCGTTACAGTACGAAACCGTACCGTTCACGTGCAAAAAGGTCCTCTTTTATAAGAGAACAGGACAAACTCGCAGTCTGTCCAGACCCGCACCAGTCGACTGCCCCTAGGGCAGTCGACTGGTCTAGCATTAATTGCTAGCCAACGGCTAGTTTTGGGGTGTTACCAGTCGACTGCCCCTGGGGCAGTCGACTGGTCCGAGGCTGAAAACTCTCTGTGAGTTTTGGCAGTCGACTGCCCTCTGGCCAGTCGACTGCCCTGCCTCTCAGCTCAATTTCAGCCACTCTGAACCTTCTCCTTCACGTGTGCCTTCAGGTTCACTCCCTTGGCTCGCCCCTTGAAGTCATCTTCCTCTGGCTCTCGTCCCTCGGATGCGCACACAAGCCTTCCCTTGGCTTGCCTCCATGCCACCCTTCACGTGTGCCCTTGAAGTCCACTTCCCGGCTTGCCCTTGGAGTCCTCCTCCCTCGGCTCTCGTCCCTCGGATATGTTCACCATGTGTGATTCTCCAAGTCCTGCAAACTCAATCACACATATCAAATACAACATAACACCCTAACCTTAAACATATTCACACACACACATCAAAACCATGATCTTCCAATCATTCTAGGGTCGATTGCCTCAACATTGAATTTTGGAACTCCCCACCGTGGTCACTCCTAATTCGGTTAATTTTGAGGTGTTTTTCATTTTCTACCCTTTTACTAACCCTATAAAAATTTCTAAGGTATCGTCCTTATGTTTCATAAAGAAAACCCATGTAAACCTAGAAAAATCATCTACTATAACTAAACAATATTTACTCCCTACTAGTGAGGGAGTACTATGGCAATCAAACAAATCAATGTGTAAAGTTCTAATGGTAAAGTAGTAGTGGTTAGGGTTTTACCTTTGTGTGATGATTTTGATTGCTTACCCTCTTGGCATGCATCACACAATTTGTCTTCTCATACTTGATCATAGGTAGCCCCTTCACCAACTCTTCCTTGGCCACTCTTGCAATGCTTCTCATGTTGACATGTCCAAGCCTCCGGTGCCACAACCACCCTTCTTCTTCTTTAGACATGAAACACTTAGCCAAATTGTTAGTAGCAAAAGCAAGATCAAGATAATACAAGTTAGCCTCTCTATACCCTTCTAGTATGACATTATCGGATTCATTTTGTCTTATTAGGCACTTCCTAGCATGAAATTCAACCCTATAGCCCGCATCACATAACTGACTTACACTAAGTAAATTAAACTTCATGTCTTTAATTAAAAGTACCTTATGTATGGAAATTGTAGGAGATACCTCAATGGTGCCCCTACCAATAATTTTCAGTTTTCCACTATTTCCAAAGGAGACCGTCCCTTCTCTTAAGTAGCTAATAGTAGTGAACTTGCTCACATCTCCGGTCATATGTCTTGAGCATCCACTATCTACTATCCACATGGTTGAGGCCTCCTTCACCTTCACCTATACAACATGGAAAACATACTCTTTTGGTACCCAAATTTTTGATCCACAAGCATCATTTAAAAATCTTTAGGTACCCATGCCCTCTTGATGTTTCCCTTAGTCCCTTGTCTCCTAGATGCACCAATCCTACCCATGAGTGAGACAAAGGCCAAAGTATGCAAAGCATAGAAAACATAAAATGGTTTTCAAAGGTTTAAAATGTCCAACTATGATCTTTGGGCAAAGTGTCCATTGATTAAACACTTGTCTTCCCCATAGTTGGTCTAGTTTTCATATTTTGATACTTTTAATGATTCAACAATATGCCACAAGCACAAGTGAACCAAATGTATCACCCTAATGGATCAAGCACACTTTTTCAAATGTAATATCCCAAGGTTCATCCTATACTTCTACAAAACACATTCCAAGGCCTCTTCTTAAGGATGTAAACTCCGATTCGGGAAGAGACTTGGTAAAAATGTCGGCTAGGTTTGACTTTGATTCAACATAGTGTAATTCTATGTCTCCCCTTGCCACATGGTCCCTAATGAAGTGATGTTTCACTTCAATGTGTTTTATCCTAGAGTGGTGAACCGGATTTTTAGTCAAATTGATTGTACTTACATTATCACACAAGACTTTGACCTTGGAATAATGTAACTCATAATCTTCTAAAGTGTGCATGATCCAAAGGAGTTGAGAAACACACCCACCCATTGCCACATATTCCGCCTCCATTGTTGATAGGGCAACACATGATTATTTCCTACTACTCCAACTAACTAAGGAAGACCCAAGGAATTGACACCCTCCACTAGTACTCTTCCTATCTAGCTTACATCCCACATAGTCCGAGTCGGTGTATCCAATAAGATCAACACTAGGGGTTCTAGGATACCAAAGCCCGACATTGAGAGTACCTTTAACATACCTTAGGATCCTCTTAACTACAACCAAATGGGACTCTTTGGCACAAGATTGATACCTTGAACACATACCTACCGCAAAAAGTATATCGGATCTACTAGCGGTTAGGTATAGTAGGCTACCAATCATGCTCTTATATTGCTTAGAGTCTACCATTTTCCCTTCAAGGTCACTATCCATTTTCACATTTGTTCCTATGGGGGTAGATGCTACCTTAGCATTTTCTAAGCCAAATTTCTTTAGCATTTCCTTAGCATATTTAGTTTGAAAAACATGTGTTCCTTCATTAGTTTGCTTAACTTGAAGACCTAGAAAGAAGGTTAGCTTTCCAACAAGACTCATTTCAAATTCATCTTCCATACATTTAATGAATTCTTATAGGAAGTCATTATTTGTTGACCCAAAAATGATATCATCTACATACACTTGGGCAACAAATATGTCCTTATCCTTAGATTTTAGGAACAAAGTAGGGTCAATTGTTCCTCTCCTAAACCCCTTAGACACTAGAAATGAAGAAAGTCTTTCATACCAAGCCCGGGGAGCTTGTTTCAATCCATATAAGGCTTTTCTCAATTTGTAAACGTGTCTTGGATAATTAGGGTCCTCAAACCCGAGGGGTTATTCTACATAGACCTCTTCCTTAATTAATGATCCCATTAAGGAATGCCGACTTCACATCCATTTGGTGAAGTGTGAAACCCATGTGAGCGGCATGGGCTAGTAGAATTCTAATGGACTCTAATCTAGCTATGGGGGCATAAGTCTCATCATAATCCAATCCCTCAACTTGGTTAAACCCCCTAGCTACCAATCTAGCCTTGTTCCTAGTGATTTTGCCTTGGTCATCTAGTTTGTTCCTAAAGACCCATCTTGTGGTTACAATGGTGCAATCATTAGGCCTAGGAACCAACTCCCAAACCTCACTTCTCTCAAACTGATTTAGCTCTTCTTGCATGACTAAGACCCAATCTACATCTCCCAATGCTTCATCAATAGACTTAGGTTCTAATTGAGAGATTAAGGCTATTTGACTAGTTTGGTCTCTGAAATAGGACCTAGTCCTTACTCCTTGAGTGACATCACCCACTATTTGGTCAATAGGGTGATCTTGGTGATGTCTCAAGGGCCTAGAGGTCGTGGGTTTATTGACTACTTCTTCCTCATCCTCTAGGGTACTTCTTACTCCCCCTTGATCATTGCCCTCCAAATGTAGGTCTTGGATTCTTTAGGCAAGGGGTTGGACTTCTTCTATATCCTTATCAATTGAGGCTTTTCTACGATAGGTACTTGTTGATTCATCAAAGTTAACATTTGAGGATTCTTCAATCACTTTTGTCCTTTTGTTGTAAACTCTATAACCCCTACTAGTTGATGAATACCCAACTAGAATTCCCTCATCGGCTTTTGACTCAAACTTCCTTAGGTCATCTTTGGTATTTAAAATATAGACTTTACATCCAAAGACCCTAAAGTAGTGGACTTGCGGAACTCTCCCATTCCATAATTCAAAGGGTGTTTTTCCTAAGAACCTATGTACCTAAACCAGGTTTTGAATGTAACAAGCGGTGTTAACCGCTTCTGCCCAAAAATAGCTAGGAAGGGAATATGTATTAAGCATAGTCCTAGTAGCTTCTTGTAGGGCTCTGTTTCTCCTCTCAACTACCCCATTTTGTTGAAGAGTCCTTGGGCATGAAAATTCATGCTTGTATCCATTTTCTACACAAAATTGTGAGAAACTTGAATTTTGGAACTCCCCACCGTGGTCACTCCTAATTCGGTTAATTTTGAGGTGTTTTTCATTCTCTACCCTTTTACTAAATCCTATAAAGATTTCTAAGGTATCGTCCTTATGTTTCATAAAGAAAACTCATGTGAACCTAGAGAAATCATCTACTATAACTAAACAATATTTACTCCCTACTAGTGAGAGAGTACTATGACAATCAAACAAATCAATGTGTAAAAGCTCTAATGGTAAAGTAGTAGTGGCTAGGGTTTTACCTTTGTATGATGATTTTGATTGCTTATCCTCTTGGCATGCATCACACAATTTGGTCTTCTCATACTTGATCATAGGTAGCCCCTTCACCAATTCTTCCTTGGCCACTCTTGCAATGCTTCTCATGTTGACATGTCCAAGCCTCCGGTGCCACAACCACCCTTCTTCTTCTTTAGACATGAAACACTTAGCCAAATTGTTAGTAGCATAAGTAAGATCAAGATAATACAAATTAACCTCTCTATACCCTTCTAATATGACATTATCAGATTCACTTTGTCTTATTAGGCACTTCCTAGCATGAAATTCAACCCTATAGCCCGCATCACATAACTGACTCACACTAAGTAAATTAAACTTCATGTCTTTAATTAAAAGTACCTTTTGTATAGAAATTGTAGGAGATACCTCAATGGTGCCCCTACCAATAATTCTCAGTTTTCCACTATTTCTAAAGGAGACCGTCCCTTCTCTTAAGTAGCTAATAGTAGTGAACTTGCTCACATCTCTTATCTACTATCTACTATCTACTATCTACCTCAATGATATGTCTTGAGCATCCACTATCTACTATCCACATGGTTGAGGCCTCCTTCACCTTCGCCTATACAACATGGAAAACATACTCTTTTGGTACCCAAATTTTTGATCCACAAGCATCATTTAAAAATCTTTTAGGTACACATGTCCTCTTAGTGTTTCCCTTAGCCCCTTCTCCTAGATGCACCAATCCTACTCATAAGTGAGACAAAGTCCACTTTCTTTATCTTTGGCCTATATCCTAATCCGGCTTTGTTATAAACGACCCTTTGACTATTTATTATCATATCTAAGTTACTAGACCCGACTTGAAATTTCCTAAGTGTCTTTGTGAGGTCCTCTACCTTTTTCCTTAGTTCCCTATTTTAAGTTTCAAAACATGAATCATGTGATGTAAGAGAACAAGCATGTAATTCTTCCTTAAGTTTTGTAGACTCTACTCTAAGCATGGCAATTTCATCTTTTAATTCCTTAATCTTACTTCTAGCCTTAGCTAAATCCATGTTAGTGCTAGAAATAATCTTAACTAAAGTAGAGGAGGGTAAGTGGTATACCTCACTTACCGAAGCTTCTGACTCGGATGATGATGAAGAGGAGGCGCTCTCATCTTCACTGCTCGAGCTCCTTTCATCATCTGATGATTCTGAGTGGTCCATTGCCATGAGAGCAAAGTGTGAAACTTTCTCTTCTTCCTCCTCCGAAGATGATGGATCATCCCAGGTCGCCTTGAGGTTGGTGGCACCCTTCTCCTTTCCCTTCGACCTCTTCTTGTCACCTTTCTTCTTCTCCTCCTTCTTGTCATCTCTTCTCTTTAGTTGAGGGCACTCGTTCTTCATGTATCCCTCTTGGTGGCAGTTGTAGCAGATGATGTCCTTGGCCTTACCCTTGCCTTTGGACCCTTTCCTAGCATAAGACTTGTTAGAAAAACTTTTGAAAGTCTTACGCATTTTCCTTACCATGAAAGCCTCTTGGTCGCTATCCAAAGAGGCACTGAACTCCTCTGAATCGGATGAGGAGGAGTAGACCACCTTCTTCTTCTCCTTCCTCTTCTTCTCCTTTTCTGCAATAAAGGCTATACCTTTGTCTTTGGCCAAAACGTTAGCTTGCTCGTGCAGTTCAAATTCACAGAATAAATCATTTAATTTAACTATGGACAAATCCCTTGATACTTTGTAGGCATCAACCATGGATGCCCACAAAGTTGTTCTTGGGAAGGCTTGTAGGACGTACCTGACGAGATCTCGGTTCTCGATCTTTTCTCCAATCACATGGAGTTCGTTAATGACCTCCTTCACCCTTCTATGCAGCTAGCTGACAGTCTCGTTGCTCTTCATGGACAGGGATTGGAGTTGGGCCACGAGCAAGTCCTTCTTTGCTCTTCTGGACTTGTTGGACCCTTCGTTCAGTTCCACCAATTTGTCCCACAACTCTTTGGCGCTCTTGAATGACCCCACCTTGTTGAGTTGCTCCTTTGAGAGCCCGCACTGAAGTGTGGTGGTGGCCTTGGCATTGGACTGCGCCCTCTTCATGACCTCTTTCGACCAGGATCTCATAGGTGTCGGTTCTCCTCTTTCATCGACGGGTGCATCGAATCCATCTACAATGCTAATCCAATTTTCAATATCGTTCATAAGATAATACTGCATCCTACCTTTCCAGTATGCGAAGTCGTTCCCGTCGAAGAAGGGTGGTCGTGCAGTGTTGTATCCCTCTTGAAACGCCATTTAACTTTGCTCCGGTTGACAGTGAGTTCTTCCGAAACGAACCGGCTCTGATACCAACTGATAGATCGAATAGCGTGCTAGAGGGGGGGTGAATAGCACTTTTCGTAGAATTCTCTACAAGATTGTTAGCGCAGTGGAAATAAAAATAAACTAATAATAGAAAACAATGCTAACAATCGGAATTTACTTGGTATCCACCCAAATGGGTGACTAATCCAAGGATCCACGCACGTACTCTACCTCCACTAAGAAAAATTTCCTTCAGGTGGAGAAACCTTTACAGCGGTGTTGTCTTCCTCTTTACAGAATATAGTGATTGAAGAGAGAGGAAGATGAGAAGACTTTTTGCACGAGCAGCACTTCGTTACAGTACGAAAACCGTACCATTCACGTGCAAAAAGGTCCTCCTTTTATAAGAGAATAGGACAAACTCGCAGTCTGTCCAGACCCGCACCAGTCGACTGCCCCTAGGGCAGCCGACTGGTCTAGCATTAATTGCTAGCCAACGGCTAGTTTTGGGGTGTTACTAGTCGACTGCCCCTGGGGCAGTCGACTGGTCCGAGGCTGAAAACTCTTTGTGAGTTTTGGCAGTCGACTGCCCTTTGGCCAGTCGACTGCCCTGCCTCTCAGCTCAATTTCAACCACTCTGAACCTTCTTCTTCACGTGTGCCTTCAGGTTCACCCCCTTAGCTCGCCCCTTGAAGTCATCTTCCTCTGGCTCTCGTCCCTCGGATGCGCACACAAGCCTTCCCTTGGCTTGCCTCCATGCCACCCTTCACGTGTGCCCTTGAAGTCCACTTCCCGGCTTGCCCTTGGAGTCCTCCTCCCTCGGCTCTCGTCCCTCGGATATGTTCACCATGTGTGATTCTCCAAGTCCTGCAAACTCAATCACACATATCAAATACAACATAACACCCTAACCTTAAACATATTCACACACACACATCAAAACCATGATCTTCCAATCATTCTAGGGTCGATTGCCTCAACATAGAGGTGCCCCCAAGGTGATGCAATTTGATCCGTGCCAACGAAATAGCCACGAGGGTAGATCTTGGCTTGAGGGCGCCCCATGCCATAGGGACGCCCGGGTCATGGGGGCACCCCCATGCCTTGAGGGCGCCTAACCATGAGGGCGCCCAAGTTGGGGGCACCCGGGCCCTTTAGGGGCGCCCAGGAGCTCCTGACCTAGGTTTTGTTTGCTTACGTTTGCTCTCCTATCTTGCCTCCAGCTTCAGGTTCCTATAAGATAATCAAACAAACAAACAATCCTAAGTCTAAATTCCGTAAGTCTACCTGACCTACTAGGCGTTTGCTTGGAGTTAACTCTCCAAGACTTTTCTACCTAAGGTCAACTCCTTAGGGTTCCCCACTGCCTAGCTTCACTAGGACATTACCTTGTCTGGCTTCACTCACCAGGATTTCGTACCCAACCCGGGTCAGATCTGCTTGCCCAACTTCACTCACCGGGATTTCGTCCACCTAGCTTCACTCACTAGGACCCAACTTCACTCACCAAGATTTCGTGCTCGATCCTCGACCAGGACTTCGTGCCCAATTCCTTAAACCAGGACTTCGGTGCCCAACCCTGGGCCAGGTCTTCGAACCTAATTCCCCGAACCAGGACTTCGTGCCCAGCTTCACTCACCAGGTCTTCGTGCCTCGATAAGGACTTCTTTGTTAGTCATCTTAATCCTGACTAGATTTCTCTGTGCTAAACATCAGGTCCTATTTAGCTTAGTCCTTAGTCTAACCGACCAGATATGGGTTTAATCACTCTGTCAAATATCAAGTCCTGTTTGGCTTATCCCTTGGTCAAACTAACCAACCCTGGGTTCTCTGCCAAATATCAGATCCTGTTTGGCTAACCCTTGTTCTAATTGACCAAACCTCATTATATTGTCACACATATCAGATCTAGATTTGATCACTCTGCCAAATATCAAGTCTTGTTTGACTAACCCTTGGTCAAACTGAACACCCCTGGGTGTTAATCACTCTGCCAAACATCAGGTCCTGTTTGGGCAACCTTTGGTTAAACTAATCAACCCTGGGTTTATCCTACCAAACATCAAGTCCTGTTTGACTTAATCCTTGGTTAGATTGACCAAACCTTGGTATATTGTCAAGCATCGAAACACTATAAGTTGACTATTCATATCTGATGCTTTTTGCACCAACAATCTCCCCCTTTTTAATGTTTGACAATAATCATAAATTAGGTTTCGGTTTAAGGGTTTTAGGTCAATACTTGGGAGACAAATCGAAAAAAATCTAACTGAAGGTTCTCTCTCCCCCTTTGATAGGCATAAAAAGAACGTAAGCCAATAACAATGATTTTAATATTTGCACCAATAATATACCAATGTGATTTTCGAAAATACTTAAGATTTTTTTAAAAAACATAATTTTCAAAAATCCACTTTTTTTTAAAAAAAAAACTAAGTATCCTTTTTCAGAAAATATTTTAAGGAATGCTAAGTAATTGAAAAGAATTTGAAAAGATAAGCACTTTAGTGATTTGAACTTCCCTAAATCTGACATAATTCTAGGAATCTTGTTGATCATAAGAAAACTTCCTATGTGTCTTAGAGATTTTCCAATCAAAATAAAGTATTTTTAATATAAAAAAATTCTTTAATTTGGATTCCTCTCCAATATGACACAATCTTATGAAACCTTATTAACTACAAGGAAAAGTTCCCTATATGTCTTGGAGATTTATCAAAAATAAAGTAATTTTCTAAAAATTTTCAAGAACTATTTAGAAGACCAAAAGATTTTCAAAAAATATTTTAAAAAATGGAATGATAGTATTTTTTAAAAGACGGTGGTTTTCTGAACATATAGTACTTTTGAAAGTATTGCATTTTTGAAAGTATAATAGTTCTTTTTAATTTGAACTCCCCCTAAACATGACACAATCCTAGGAAGCTTATTGACCACAAGTTGATCTTCCTCTGAGTCTTAGGGTTTGATTCAGATGAAAAAAATTTCATAATTTTTAAAAAAATAATTTTAAATAATATAAAATTAAAAGATGAATTGTTCTTTTGATTGTGACTCCCCTTACGCCTAACACAATCTTAGAAATCCTTGCAGATCATAAGAAAAAAATTTCCTATATACCTTTAGAGTTTATCTAAATCATAAGAACAATTAAAGCATATTTTAGAAAAATATTTGTGAATGATATAATAATTTTTGAAGAAATATTTTTCGAAAAATATTTTGAAAGACAATAAATTTTTGAAGAAATATTTTTCAAAAAATATTTTGAAAGAAATAAATTTTTAAAGGAATATTTTTACAAAAAAATAATTTTTCGAGCAAAAACCATTTTAAAAATGATGATAATTTTTTTAAAAAATAGTTTTTCAAAAATAATTTTTCAACAAAAATATTTGAAAACACAACAAAAACTGACTCCCCCTGAACCTGACACCTTCTGACTACCCTTGTTGACTACAAGGAACTCTATCTAAGTATCTTATGGGACTTTAGTATTGACCTAGAGGGTTTATATCTAAGTGTAGGTCAAATAATTTTCAAAAAGATATATATTTTTTAAAATATATTTATAAGTACACACAATCATGCATGAAATTTATTAAAATATTATTATGTTTAATTATTATTTTGAAAATAGGTTTTTAAGAAAATATTCTAAGGATTTTTGAAAATATTTTGAAAACATTTATCAATTAATTAGTCATTATCATCTTACCCATTCTAAGTGTCGCAGTACAAACAAGCATAATAGCCTTATAGGTGTTTGTGTGATGATTAATTTTTCTCATTTTAATTTTATAGATTGTTTGACCTTAAGTTAGATTCAAGTTTAACAAGTAGTAATTTAAAAGTAAATTTCAATAATTGACTTCCATGTCTTGGCGAGACATAGGGGCCTTCTTAGATATTAGAACAACCCTTTCCTTGACAAAGTCTTTTAAAGAAATGATACTTTTAACTTATTCTTTGATAAACTCTGGTCTAACTAGTCTAGGATGTGGCGAGGTAACTTCGGCTAGTCCCACTTAGCTAGATCAACCAAGTCGGGTACTCCTTACCCTTCCTAACTTCCTAGACTAAGCTTCCCTAATGTACTATCATCTCGCCCTATCCTGGTACTATGTTAGGCAAGTATCAAACAATCTTTTTCCTATCTAGTCATTTTAGATTAAGCAGGAAATAAACTAGCATGCATAACATGACAAATATATGTGAAGAAAAACTAAACAGATGTATGAGCATGATAGTTATGCATGAGTCAATTAGGTCAAATCATTTTAATTAGATTTCTAATAAACTATCAAATTGTCAATTTGATATAGACCGTGTGAACCCGCGAACTGTCAACCCACTTTGACACATTTGGTATTATTAAGTTGATTGTTCTAATTTAGTAGAATTTTACTTTAGATTCATAATTAAATGTACTTGATTACAATTTAGTTCGTGGAATTTTGAATTTCTAATTAAAGTTTAATTATTATTATCAATTAGAATTTAAGACTTGAATATTTTAAGAATTAGCTTATTATTAGCATTTGAGATTTAGATTATAATTAAATTTAAAATTTAATAATTTAATTATATAGAATTTTAGATTTTAGATTATTAATTAAGATTTAAATTTTTAATTAGAATTTGAAATTTTTATTATTAATTAAGATTTAAATTTTTATGAATTAAATTAGAATTTAAGATTTAGATTATTAATTAAGAATTAAATTTTTAATTAGAACTTGAGATTTTAATTAAGATTTAAATTTTTAATTAGAATTTGAGATTTTAATTAAGCTTAAATTTTATAAAAATCAACCAGTATTTTGGGTCTAACTGCAACATATCTGTTAATTCAATTAAGTATAATTTATCTATTATTTATTTTGATTTTAAGTTTTCAAGTTTATTTAATATTTCAGTTTTATTTGAATTCATGTAAGCTTTTTTAATTATAGCTTAAATTTTGATGAATTCATCTTCATCTTTAGAGTTATATTCAGAATTATTAATTAAAATTTTATTATTATCTTCAAAATAAATAAAATAAAATATTCAAAAATTTTAATTAAAGATTCATTATTATCTTCAAAATTATTAGAATTATATTCAGAATTATTAATTAAAATATCATTATTATTTTCAAAATTATTAAAACTATCTTCAGAATTATCAATTAAAGTTTCATTATTACCTTCAAAATTATTAGGATTATTATTAATTAATGTTTCATAATTATATTCCAGATTATTAGGATTATCTGAAAATTTATTTAAAATATTAGAATTAATTTCTAAAATTGCAGCATTAATATTAAAGATTAAAGAATTAATATTCAAAATTTTAATATTCTCAATGTATGATTTACATCCATTAACAAATTTATCATGTAGCATATTTAATTTATTATGCAAGAAATCTAATTTAACAGGAAAATCTACTTTAACAGGGATATTTTCAAAAATATTATCATGCATGTAAAATTTTACACTAGAGGGAATATTTTTGCGAGAATTGACTTTTTTTACCTTTTTTACTTTCCTCGCATTTTCCGTCATTGTGGACCTGCTTATCCTCCAGTCTGATCATTGGTTCTTATAGTGCCCATGCTTCTGGCACTTGAAGCACTTGATATGATTCTTGTCCCTCCGGACTCCTGGCACTAGTACCTCTGTTACCGCTGGTGGGGTCGTTTGAATCTTACGAGTAGGATACTTATTTTTGTAGTGTCCTCTCTCCCTGCACTTAAAACAAATTATATGAAATTTGAAATTAGACATAATTAAAATATATCTTTTTCACCCTTGACTCCCCCTCAATTCTTGGCCTTCTTGCTCCTTCAGTGGTGAATCCGATCAGAGCCACTCGCTCTGATACCAATTGTGGGATCGGCGACGTCGATAGAGGGGGTGAATATCGACTTTTTGGTTTCTCAAAATCTTGTCGTTCATTCGTTCGTTCTTTCTATCAAGAGTGTTAGTATGCAGCGGAATAATAAATAAGAACAAAAGATACAACAAGAACACATGGGATTTACTGGGTTCCCAACCCCCCATAGTCAATACGTCCAAGGCCTAATCACGGAAAGCGTCCGTCCACTAGTGGTCTCCTTTCCGGAAGTTTTTCGGAGGCGGAGAAACCCGTCTTACAGTTTTGAGTGCAAGCACAAATATAAAATTAAACAGTACAACTTATAATAAATCACACCAAAAGTGAAGGTCTCGGCCAACTCTGGATGTCTGAAGCATTGCACACTTCTTCTTGGAGCCTCCTTGGTTGTAGAGTTTCGTTTTAGCACTTTTTCTTTGTAGAGAATGAGTAGTCGAATGGAGAAATTGATGTCTTGAAACATTGGCTCGAATCCCCTTATATAGTAGCCATCCAGGCGCCCGAGAGCATATAGAGGCGCTTCCAAGGTGAAGCAATATAATCTGCACTAACGAAATAGGCGCGGGGTAGAATTTGGCTTGAGGGCGCCCCCATTCCATAGGGACGCCCGGGTCATGGGGGTGGCCCCATGCCTTGAGGGCGCCTAACCATGAGGGCGCCCAAGTTGGGGGCGTCCGAGAGCTCCTGACCTAGGCCTTGTTTGTTTGCGTTTGCTCTCCTATCTTGCCTCTAGCTCTAGGTTCCTGCAAGATAAACAAACGCAAAACAAACAAACAATTCTAAGCCTAAATTATGTAAGTTTACCTGACCTACTAGACTTTGCTTGGAGTCAACACTCCAAGACTTTTCTACCTAAGGTCAACTCCTTAGGGTTTCCCACTACCTAGCTTCACTAGGACTTTACCTTGCCTGACTTCACTCACTAGGATTTACCTAGCTTCAATCACCAGATTTTGTGCCCAACCCGCGGTCAGGTCTTTATGCCCAGCTTCACTCACCAGGATTTCGTCCAACTAGCTTCACTCACTAGGACCCAGCTTCACTCACCAGGATTTCGTGTCAGATCCTTGTCCAAGACTTCTTGGCCAATTACTCGAACCAGGACTTCAGTGCCCAACCCTCGGTCAGGTCTTCGTGCCCAATTCCCCGAACCAGAACTTCATGCCCAGCTTCACTCACCAGGTCTTCGTGCCTCGATAAGGACTTCTTTGTTAATCATCTTAATCCTGATTATACTTCTCTCTATCAAATATCAGGTCCTGCTTGACTTAGTCTTTGGTCTAACCGACCAGATATGGGTTTAATTACTCTGCCAAATATCAAGTCCTGTTTGGCTTATCCCTTGGTCAAACTAACCAACCCTGGGTTCTCTGCCAAACATTAGATCTTATTTGGCTAACCTTATTCTAACTGACCAAACCTCATTATATTATCACATATATCAAATCTAGGTTTGATCACTCTGCCAAACATCAAGTCCTGTTTGGCTAACCCTTGGCAAACTGATCAACTCTGGGTGTTAATTTCTCTGCCAAACATCAGGTCCTATTTAGATGATCCTTTCGTCAAACTGATCAACTCTGGATTTATCCTACCAAACATCATGTCCTGTTTGGCTTAACCCTTGGTTAGATTGACCAAACCTTGGTATATTATCAAACATCGAAACATTAGAGGTTGACTATTCATGTCTGATGTTTCTTGCACCAACAGATGATAACTCTTCATGAAAACCCTATATGAGTACAAGAATAAAAAGAGCCCAAGGAGATGGGCTTAATGGTCCAAGAGGAGAAGGACCAATCGGTTGAAGAGATGAGTTCAACATCCGAGGAGGAGAAGAAAGAAGAAGAAGAATCATCCACCTCCTCAAGTGAAGTGGCACAAGAAGATGAAATGAATCATCCACTTCATCCAAGGTTGAAGAGGAAGCCAAGATAAATGAAGAAGAGATCATGGAAGTCAACTTTGCAAGCACAATCACCAAAACAAAACTCAAAGACCACGTCATTTGCTTTAGATACAATGCGAAGTGATACTACAAGGATAAGTATCCAATGGGAAGAAAAATGAGGTAGATCCTAAACTCAATTCAATTCTTTTGAAATCTAACTTGAGTTATAGGGATAGAGCTAAGAAGAATAAGCACATTTAGTGTTTCACATGTGATGAGTGGGGACACTACCACACTAAATGCTTAAGGAAGGGAGAATTCAAGAAGTTGGAGCATTTGAAGAAATGGAAGAAGGAGAAGAAAGCTCACATCAAGGGGGAGCTACAAAGATAAGGGAGCTAATCCCTAACTTTAAGTATAATTCAAATTTAAATTCCTCCATGCATGATAGAAATAATTGTCATTATTTAACCATGCATAATTATGATTTTAAATATCATGATAGAAATAGGGTTAATAATGCATATCAAGGAAATCATTTTATGATAAAATCATTAGACATAAGGATCAATGCATTAATCCAAAAAGGAAAGACACATGCTAAAATGGGTAGGTCTAGGAATGTCAAAGGTGAACATGTTGACTCTAGGTTTACGAACCTACAAAGAAAAAATCAAGCTTTGAAGACAAAGCTTAAAAAAATAGAGAAAATCTTAGATAGATTCACTATTAGATCTAAGGGTTTAGGTATGGTGTTGGGGAGCCAAAAACCCAACAATGATAGATCGGGTTTGGGATACCGATCTAGGTCCTCCAAGGCTAATAAAAAGATATATATTAGAGTAGCATATAACTATGGCAAGGAGGAGAAGTCTAAAAATGGCAAGGGAGTATTTAAGGGCAAAAAAACCTTAACTAAGGACAAGGTGTCCAAGGTTAAAAGGAAGAAGAGTTAACCAAGGATAAGGTGTCTAAGGTTAAGAAAGTTAGGTTTGTAGGCCAAGAGTCACCAGAGGTATACCGGTGGTCCTTATGATTGTAGATGAGTCACTTAGGGAGGTGACTAAGGCTAAGAGCTCAAGGGGGAGCTAAGAGTCAAGTTGATACCCATGATCAATAGATCTCGGGAGAATATCTTTTAGAGATCTAGATGACCATGAAGTGTGCAAAGGGTTTAGAGACGGATTTGAGTCTCAACCTTAGGAATTTAGCACATTAGATTGTGTTTCATGCATGAAAATATGATATTGGAATCATATTACATGAAAATTTGGTTGTTAATGTATAGATGTCATATAAACCAATACTAGGGATGTATTGTAGTTTGGTATAGGCAGATACATCAAGTGGAGGCCAAAACTAGGACTTTAAGTCAAGGTTCAATTGAACCATTTAGCTAATTTTGGATTTTATGTCAATCTTGGGATGCGAGATATATACATTTTTAAATGTATTTTTCCCAAGTAGACACGGGTACCACAAACCTCTCCATAAAATTTAAAATTTTTTTGGAGATTTATGGAATTAGTTATGCATTTCTGAATTTGGGTCAGAAATACTGAAATAGGCTATTTTCTGAGTATCAATCGCCGGTGCAGAGGTCAGTCGACTGATAATTCTGTGAGTTGTGTTTCGATAGGGATCAGTGGACTAGTAATTGTCTCAGTCGACTGGTACATGCTAAAACTATTTTCAGCAAAATCGAAAAGTGTCCTAATGATGTAAAACTTGTGTATAATCTTATGAGGGTTAATACACAATGTTTATGATCCCTAGTGGATAAAGAATTCAATAATTGGATATTGTTGGAGTTCTTTTTGATGTATGGCAAAGGGGAGAAGTGTTAGGTTTAAGTGGGAAACCAAACACTCCTTTGCAAGAAATCCTAGCTCTAGGAGGAGCTTAGGTAAAGGGAGGCATTGTTGCTCATATATTGGCAAAAGGGGAGCCTTGGAAAGGTTCTTAAAAAGTTCATTGATGAAAATCCTAACTCATTGGGGAGTTTAGGTGTGGGGGATGCCTTGTGATGGGATCCATGCATGCTTGCATTTGTATGTTGGTATATGCATTGGCGGTATAAGTCCAAGTTGTAGCCTTGGCAACGTAAGTCCAAATGTTTTTAGCATTGTGATTTGCTATTTGTTTTTCCTAACTTAAAAATATTGTCAAACATCAAAAAGGGAGAGATTGTTAGAGCAGTCTATGGTCTATGGGACCATGTATTTTGATGTTTGGGCAAAGGGTTTAAGTTAGGTTTGCCCTTGTATTTGATATGTGAATTTGAGTGTGTAGGTTCTATAAGATACACATAGAATCAGCTTGATGGCTTCGGGTCGGGTGAAGGATGGTGCATCCGAGGGACCGTGGATAAGACATCAACGATGAGCTGAGAGAAGCGAACTTCGAGGCATACGCGAAGGATGACATGTGGAGAAAAGTCGCGTACTTGTATGCATCCGAGGGACGAGAGCCAAAGTCGAAGATGTTAGTAGGAGCCCTAGAACCAATTATATGATGATTGACTAGGGACATTTTGTATCATAGTCTATCATTAATAAAGTCATGTTTGGTTATTATACTTACTTTATATTTGTGTCAAATAACTAAGTATAATAATATACTTGGGTAGTAGGTTCTTATCTATATCATATCGATTGGTTGAATCGAGAGTGAGATGATATAGAGAACACTACACTAAATTATTCCTAGTCAAGCATTAATATTCAAGGACAATATTAATGCATGAGACTAGCATGTAGGTCAATTAATGATTTGAGCTCACAAGTCATGGATATATGATATCAAGTTGACACATGAGTATAATTAGAGAATGTGTACTGAATTGACCCTCCATGAGAAAATTTCATAGATTGTCATATGAGTGTCATAAACTTTCTCATGTGACTATTAGTATGAATAATCCTTAGACCTGATGTCACTACGATTCCCTACATAAGGAGTTATGTACTTTGGTATCATCAAACGTCACCCGTAATAGGGTGGACTATAAAGGCGATCACTGGGTATGTAATGAATTATACGGAGGGATGTGAGTGATATAGATGAGATCTATCCTTACCATATGACGGGAGAGATATCTGTGGCCCCTTGATCGAGTAGGACTACTAAAATGCATGGTCATACTCAAATGAGTCAATATGAGATATTGAGCTCATTTGTTTGAGTGAGTCTACTTGGGGATCAAGAAACACAAAGATTGATCGAGGATGACACGGTCTATGCCTCATTGGTTAATCTAGATATCAAGGATAGAAGAACAAAGTCATACATTGTCGTAGTCACGGAGGGTAAGTCGGATCTCGACTTTCTCGTCACTTGGGTAACAATGATGCATTGCTAGATGTCGCTCATTGCTTATGTGTCTAAAGTGGTTTAGACACATTGCCAACGTTACGAGAACCAATTGGGTCACACACTAAGGACATGATGCTTTGGAAATTAATTGATCTTAGTTTGACTAAGATTTGATCCGAATTGGATTAATTGAGTTAGACTCAAGTGAATCCAATTGGATTTTGAGATTGAGATCTAATTTGAGTTTGACTCATTTAGATTAGACTCAACCATATTTGAATGAGATATTAATTCATTAAAATATTTAATAAATTAGTAATAAAGGAAGATGAAAAGTTCTCTTCATTGGATAAAGAGAAGTTGAAAAACCACATGAGAAAATGTGCTCTAGTTGGGTTTTATTGGCATTAATAGAGGGAAGCTAAAGGGACAAAAACTCTTCATATTCATGGGATGAGTATAAAAGAGTTTTTCTTGTCATTTGGATGTAGAACTTGTCATTTTTCCTTCCCTTCCTTCTCTTGGCCGAAATCCCTCTTCTCCCTCTCCTTCTTGCTTTGTGAATCTCCTCTTGTAGCTAGCACCACAAAGGTGATTCTTCTCCGAAGCTTGAGAGATCGTGTTCGTATGGATACGCATAGAGGCATGAACACTTAAACGTGCAAGAGATCCAGCATACCTCGGACAAGCGGGATAAGTGAAGGGCACGCGCCAAAGGTATACCTATATGATAGGAATTTGTAAATTAACTTTGTATGAGTTTTCTTTCGCATGAACGCTCGTGGGATCTATTATTTCCGTTGTGATTTTTGAATATTTTTACCTATAGATCCCTATAGTGATATCAGAGCCACTTGCGAAAGATCATACAAAGTTTAGAAAACTTTTATATGTGATATAGAAGTAGGACATAATTTTGTTATGGATTGTATAATGTATGAGCATTTGTTGAGATACAAATGTTTGTGTTGATCAAACTAAAAGTCCATAGCATTATCATATAAATATGAAAAGTGTGTTATGGTCCGATTGTACTCAATAAATTTTATAACCTATGGTTTCGACTCATGAGCATTTTTACAATTATAATAAAAATTGATGTCCTAAATCTATTGTATGTGATTGACGACATGGTGCATGGTTATAGCCTTAACCACAATATGATTGGATGTATATGTGTGTGTGGTGTTGTAATGTAATTCATAATACGGCCTGTGTGTCATGCCTTATCTCTATTTTTCTAGTTGTAAAATAGATTTAGACTCGAATGTAACTCGAGTTTTCCTAATTTGTAATGTACAAAATGAAGAGTGGAGTATCCATTGAGAATGAAGTTACAAGAAGGAAGTCGACGACACATGACGACCGAAGGATGCACTTGGAGAAGATGTTATCCTAAGTTGACCATCGATTTTCTCATTGGCTTGAGAAGATCGTAGTATACAGGCATAACCATGTCACATTTTACCGCTTATATGTTGATATATGCAATGTGTGTATGTGATGCATGATTAGATAAACATTTATCTTAATTATGTCAACTTGATATGCCTACCAAAGTTTGGTACTCATAAACTACTCGATCATTTATTGTTGGGTTTGTCAAAGCAAAGCGACACATTTTATCTTGGTAGAGTGCGAGAGGATAATTGTGATGTCTTGCTATCGAACTTTGGGTGAGACTTAACTAAGTCACCTCAATTGGATTAAGAAACTTAGAGGCATATCCCAAAAGTTGGGAAAATTAGGTAAGAGAACAATTATATAAAGTCTTGGGCGATTAGCCAAAGCTAACTCAAGATGATGTGTAATGTGGATCTTGACCCTTTGTTTCCAAGAGTTGCATAAGATGTAATTGGTAAAATATTACCTATCTAATTATACTAAGTCTTGGGCGATTAGCCAAAGCTAACTCAAGATGAGGTATAATATGGATCTTGTCCTACATGAATGTAGTCGTTATTTGATTTGGAGCTAGTAGTGTGGGCAAATTGAGTTTGCCTACATCCATGACTAGCCCCTACCAAAGCTCTACAATTCAGCGGGAGTGTCATTTAATTAAAGACCTAATTAAATGATCTAGATATGATACTTATTTCTGCATATTTAACTGTTGTAGATCACCATGTCGTCTAACACGTCAAATACTCTCTCTGTGATCCGTCCTTGAGAAGGACAAACTCAACGGAGCTAATTTCCTGGACTGGTACAGAAACTTGAGGATCGTCCTCAAACAAGAACGAAAATTATACGTCCTAGAGCAACCTCTTCCAGAAGCACCCATAACTACCGCCACTCGTGTCGAAAAAGGTGCTTACAAGAAGCATCAGTATGATGCACTTGATATATCATGTCTCATGCTTACCACCATGAACTCTGAGCTTTAGAAGCAACATGAGAACATGGATGCGCATGATATGGTTGAGCACTTAAAACAACTATATCAAGGACAAGCTAGGCACGAGCGGTTTGAGGTGTCCAAGGCCCTATTTGCATGCAAGATGCAAGAAGGAACTCACGTACTCAAGATGATTGGGTATGTCGAGAACCTTGAAAGACTAGGATTTTCACTGGGTCAATAATTAGCCACGGACATATCCTACAATCGTTGCCGAAAGGGTACAATCAATTTATCATAAACTATAACAGGAACGAAATTGACAAGTCATTGCCTGAGATGCTCAGCATGTTGAGAACTGCTGAACCCAATCTCAAGAAAACCAAGACCAGTAATGTACTGATGGTATAGAATGACAAAAGCAAATGGAAGCCTAAGGGAAAGGGTAAGACCCAAGACAAAGGCAAGGCCAACTTTAGTGCACTGAAGGCCAAAGGCGGGGTGCCTAAGGAAGGGATCTGCTTCCACTGTGATGAGACCGAACATTGGAAGTAGAATTGCAAACTCTACCTAGAGGAAGTAAAGAAGAAAATAAGTGAGACTTCTGCCTCAGGTATTTTTGTTATAGAAGTCAATCTATCTATTTCTTCTTCTTGGGTATTAGATACTGGTTATGCATCTCACATTTATACTAATGTGCAAGGCCTTTGAAGAGTTAGATTGTTAACAAAGGGCGAAGTGGACCTACGAGAAGGCAATGACGCAAGAATTACTACTATAGCTGTAGAAACATATTCCTTATCTTTGCCCACTAGACTTATCTTAGAACTAGAGGATTGCTTTTATATACTTGCACTAACTAAGAACATAATTTCTGTATCTTGTTTGGACAAGAAAGACTTTTCATTTATCATAAAGGACAAATGTTGTTCTATAATATTAAATGACATATTCTATTGTAGTGCATCACTTATAAATGGACTCTATGTTCTAGACTTAGAGAACCCAATCTATAACATAAATACCAAACGATTCAAACAAAATGTTTTGAACCAAACGTATCTCTGGCATTGTCGCTTAGGTCATATAAATGAGAGCTGCATATCCCAACTCTGTAAGGATGGATTACTGGACTCATTTGATTTTGAATCATATGAGACATGTGAATCTTGTCTTCTAGGCAAAATGACCAAGACTCTATTTAGTGGACACGGCGAAAGAGCGACAGACTTGTTAGGACTCATACATACGGATATATGTGGCGCATTCAATGTCGCAGCTAGAGGAGACTATCAGTACTTCATCACTTTCACTGATGATGTCAGTAGATACGGCTATGTGTATCTCATAAAATATAAGTCGGAATCCTTTGAAAAGTTCAAAGAATTCAAGAGTGAAGTACAAAACCAACTTGGCAAGAGTATTAAGATGCTTCGATCAAATCGAGGTAGTGAATACCTTAGCCAAGAGTTTCATGACCATCTAGTAGAATGTGGGATCATATCCCAACTCACTCCACCTGGAACACCACAATGGAATGGTGTGTCCAAGCAGTGAAATCGTACTCTATTAGATATGGTACGATCGATAATGAGTCAGACAGATCTTCCTACTTCCTTCCGGGGATTCGCTCTAGAGACGACTCTTTTCACACTTAACCGAGCTCCATCAAAGGCCGTCATAGAGACACCATATACGATATAGATTGGGAAGAGTCCCACGATGTCTTTTATGAGGATTTGGGGTTGTGAGGCTTACGTTCGACGTCAAGTCTTAGATAAACTTGGACCCAAATCTGATAAATGCTATTTTGTAGGATATCTCAAGGAAACGAAGGGATATTACTTCCACAATCTCACACTGGGCAAAGTGTTTGTCGCTAAAAATAGCGTTTTTCTCGAAAGAGAGTTTATTTCTAGAAGAAATAGTGGAAGTAAAATCCATCTTGAGGAAGTTCAAGATGCAGATGGTACTGAGGCCTTGATGGACATTGAACAGGCACCACAAAGTGTTGTAGATCATGAGATTGTTGCACAAGAAGTTGTGGAGCAACAACCTGTTCAAGTAGACCAACCTCTTCGCAAATATGATAGGATACGTCATCAGCCTGAGAGATACTCATTTCTCTTGTCTGACCATGATGACGTTATGCTAGTTGAGTTGAACGAGCCTACATCCTATCAAGAAGCTATGATAAGCCCAGATTATGAGAAATGACTAGAGGCCATAAAGTCCAAAATGGAATCCATGTACATTAATCAAGTATGGACTTTGGTTGATCCACCTGAGGGAATTAAACTCATTGGGTGTAAGTGGGTCTTTAAAAGAAAGACTGGTGATCCTGTCGCGAAGCGAGGTGGAAGTCCCAAGGGCTAGATGGTCTCCCAAGTGGCTCGAACAGCTGAGGTGGCGCCGACCTGGCTCTGACCTGGCCTCGGCCTGCAAGACAGCGACCGTTAGCAAACCCGCCGAGGAGTTTCCCCGGCAAGGCACTCCGACGGCCAAGTCAGTATTCGCAGAAAATATAGTAGAGCAAATGGAAATGCAGTAGAAGGGAGAGCTCGCGCGCATACCTGCGGAATGAGGAGTGGAGGGCTTATATAGCCGGGGGAGCTGACAACCCCTGTCTGTGTCGACAAGACAGGGTATGGTACCTGTCAGCTCGTATGAGAGCACCTGAAAGTACCGCGGCATGACGCGGGCTGCTTGGGCAGTACGACGGTACTGAATCGGCGGGATAACCGCGAGGGGTGTCATAAATGAGCAAGGCGCGTATTACCCCGACATCAAGATCGTATCTAGGATGTAATAACATAGGGTGGCGTAGGGACGATCTAGTCTGTAGCCCGAGCGCCGACCAGCGGGTCCGAGTGTCCAGGACCGGGTCGGGTAATGGCCAAGGAGCGTGGGCCGCCACGCGTCCGACTAGGAGAGTTGAGATGCGGGGTACTCCCTGGGTCGGGGGTCTGTTGGGATATGTCTGTCTGGCTCTGTCTCAGTTCTGTGGGTTGTCAGATCCATGGAAGGCTGAGGGAGCGTGGGCCACCACGCATCCGACTGGATTGTCCAACCTAGATCCGGATCGGGGTATGTGTATAGTCGACTGAGTGAGTAGACGCTCGGGGGTCGACTCGACCGGCCCTGCCCCGGGGTCGGTCGATAAGAGCATCGGGGGTTTCCTGGTTCATGGAATCCCCTGGTGAGGTCTTCGTCGGCCCTTCTGCTGGACCTTCGCGGCGCCAGGCTGGCTAGCTGAGCGGGACGAGCTACCCGTAAGCAAGGCCGAGATTAACTGGCATAGATGGTCTTATGCATACCTATAAAGGGCGATTGGTAGCTAAAGGTTTCGAGCAGATTCATGGTATCGACTATGATGAAACCTTTTCATCAGTTGCGATGCTTAAGTTTATTCGGATCATGCTTGCTATTGCAGCTTATCATAATTACGAGATCTAGTAGATGGATATCAAAACCACATTCCTAAATGGGAATCTACTCGAGGATGTGTACATGACACAACCTAAGAGTTTTGTAGATCCAAAGCATGCTGGAAAGGTATGTAAGTTGCAAAGGTCCATTGATGGGCTCAAGCAAGCTTCTCGAAGCTGGAATCTTTGATTTGATGATGCAATCAAAGTGTTTGGTTTCGTCAATAATGAAGATGAACCCCGTGTCTACAAGAGGGTTAGTGGGAGCATGGTTATCTTCCTGATCTTGTATGTGGATGACATACTCCTCATTGGAAATGATATCCCTTCACTACAGTCTGTGATGACGTGGCTAGGGAATTGTTTCTCAATGAATGACTTAGGTGAAGCAGCATATATCCTAGGCATCATGATCTATAGAGATAGATCTAAGAGATTGCTTGGCTTAAGTCAGAGTACATATATTGACAAGGTACTTAATCGTTTTGCCATGCAGAATTCCAAGAAAGGATTTCTGTCGATGTCACATGTGTGAGTCTTTCAAAGACTCAATGTCCCTCTTCTAAGGAGAAGAGAGACCGCATGAATCAGATCCCTTATGTATCCGCTATAGGGTCTATCATGTACATCATACTTTGTACTCGTCTAGATGTCTCGTATGCTTTAAGCATGATGGGCAGATACCAGTCAAATCCAGGTGAATGTCATTGGACAACTATCAAGAATATTCTTAAGTACTTACGAAAGATGAAAGAATATTTCTTGATATTTGGAGGCAATGAGGAGCTAGCTGTAAAGGGTTACAGTGACGCAAGCTTCCAAACCGACAGAGATGATTTCAGATCACAGTCAGGGTATGTATTTTTCTTAAATGGTGGTGTTGTGAGCTGAAAGAGTTCAAAGCAGGACACAGTCGTAGATTCTACAACAGAGGTCGAGTATATTGTTGTGTCTGATGTAGTAAAAGAGGTTGTTTGGATCCGAAAGTTCATTACAGAGCTTGGTGTGGTTCCTAGTATAGCAAACTCGATAGACCTCTATAGCGACAACAATGAGGCTATTACACAGGATAAGGAACCTCGCTCTGATCAGCGGATCAAACACATACTACGGCGCTTCCATCTCATTCGAGAGATAATCGATAGAGGAGATGTGAGGATATGCAGAGAACCCACTGATGCTAACATCGTGGATTCTTTGACCAAGACTTTGGCACAAAAGAAGAATAATGGTCACACTAGGTCACTGGGTATTAGATATTACAGTGATTGACACTAGTGCTAGTGAGAGATTGTTAGTAGGAGCCCTAGAGTCAATTATGTGATGATTGACTAGGGACCTTTTATATCATATTCTATCATTAATAAAGGCATGTTTGATTATTTTACTTACTTTATATTTGTGCCAAATAACTAAGTGTAATAATGTCTTTGGGTAGTAGGTTCTTATCTACATCATATCGATTGGTTAAATCGATAGTGAGATGATGTAAAGAACACTACACTAAACCATTCCTAGTCAAGCATTAATATTCAAGGACAATATTAATGCATGGAGACTAGCATGTAGGTCAATTGATGACTTGAGCTCACAAGTCATGGATATATGATATCAAGTTGACACATGGGTATATATTAGAGAATGTGTACTGAATTGACCCGCCATGAGAAAGTTTCATAGATTGTCATATGAGTGTCATAAATTTTCTCAAGTGACTATTCATACGATTCCCTACATAAGGAGTTATGTACTTTGGTATCGTCAAACGTCACCTGTAACAGGGTGGACTATAAAGGCGATCACTGGGTATGTAATGAATTATGCGGAGGGATGTGATTGATATAGATGGGATCTATCCCTCCCATATGACGGGAGTGATATCTGTGGCCCCTTGATCGAGTAGGACTACTAAAACACATGGTCATACTCAAATGAGCTCAATATCTCATATTGAGCTCATTTGTTTGAGTGAGTCTACTTGGGGACCAAGAAACACAAAGATTGATCGAGAATAACACGGTTTATACCTCATTAGTCAATCTAGATATCAAGGATAGAAGGACAGTCATAGTCACGGAGGTTAAGTCAGATCTCAACTTTCTCGTCACTTGGGTAACAATGATGCATTGCTAGATGCCGCTATTGCTTATGTGTCTAAAGTTGTTTAGACACATTGTCAATGTTACGAGAACCTATTGGATCACACACTAAGGATACGATTCTTCGGAGAATAATTGATCTTAGTTTGACTATGATTTGATCCGAATTGGATTAATTAAGTTAGACTCAAGTGAATCCAATTGGATTATGGGATTGAGATCTAATTTGAGTTTGACTCATTTATATTAGACTCAACCACATTTTAATGACATATTAATTTATTAAAATGTTTAATAAATTAATAATAGAAGAAGATGAAAAGTTCTCTTCATTGGATAAAGAGAAGTTGAAGAGCCATATGAGAAAATATGCTCAAATTACAGTTTTATTGACATTAATAGAGGAAAGCTAAAGGGACAAAAACTCTTCATATTCATGAGATGAGTATAAAAGAGTTTTTCTTGTCATTTGGATGTAGAACTTGTCATTTTTCCTTCCCTTCCTTCTCTTGGCCGAAATCCCTCTTCTCTCTCTCCTTCTTGCTTTGTTAATCTCCTCTTGTGGCTAGCACCACAAAGGCGATTCTTCTCTGAAGCTTGAGAGATCGTGTTCATATGGATACGCATAGAGGCACAAACACTTGAACGTGCAAGAGATCCGACATACTTCGGACAAGCGGGATAAGCAAAGGACACGCGCCAAAGGTATACCTATACGATAGAAATTTGTAAACTAACTTTGTATGAATTTTCTTTCGCATGGATCGCTCGTGGGATATATTATTTCCGCTGCGATTTTTGAATATTTTTGTCTATAGATCCCTACAAAAGAATGCTTGAAGGCAACAGGTCAAGACTGCAAGAAGAGTCAAGTGAGTCGTGAGGGTCCAAGTGTGAGTGAAATGTACTCGAGAAGGAAAATCCTAGGTTTAGGATTTTACCAGTCGACTGGTGTGGGATCGGTCGACTGGTAGAGGTCATAGAAAGATTAGTCAACTGATCTTCTATGCAGTCGACTGGTGTCGGCTGGGAATTCGAACGTTGGGTTGTAACGTTCATGGTACTAGAAAAACCCATATAAGGCCCATTAGTACTTAGTTTCTCAATTTAAATGAGAAAAATCATGGATTTCTAGGCTAAGGTTCGTACTAATATTTCTAGGTCCCTCGGAAAATTATCTAGACATGCTTAATATTTTAAGAAAATATTAAGAGAATTTTCCGGGTCGTTACAATCCCCCATACCTCGTGAAAGTTCGTCCTCGAACTTAGAATAACTCCGGGTACTTGCGCCTCATCTCGTCCTCGCGTTCCCAGGTAACTTCCTCGAACCGTTGACTTTGCCATAGGACCTTGACTAAGGGTACCTCCTTACTCCTCAGCTTCTTGACCTCCCTATCCAAAATCTGGATGGGTCTGCTCTCATAACTTAGGTCCTCTTGCACTTGTACCGTCTGCGGCTCGATCACTTGGTTCATATTTGGAATACACTTTTTAAGCAGGGACACATGGAATACGTTATGGATAGCTGACATCTCTGGAGACAGCTCCAGCTCATATGCCACTTTACCGACTCTTTTCAGAATCAGGTACGGCCCCACATAGCGCGGACTTAGTTTTCCTTTCTTCCCAAATCTTGTCACCCCCTTCATAGGGGCCACTTTGAGAAACACCCAATCTCCAACTTTAAATTCCAGTGGTCTACGCCGGACATCGGTATAACTCTTCTGCCGGCTCTGAGGAGTTGTTATCCGTTGTCGAATATTCTGTATAGCTCGGGTGGCACTGTCGATAACATCCGTTGTGAGCCCCATTTCCTTCTTTTCACCACCCTCGTACCAACAGATCGGAGACCTACATCTCCTCCCATACAAGGCCTCATAAGGTGTCATTCCAATAGTAGCTTGGTAGCTATTGTTGTAAGCAATTTTCCGCTAAGCATAGATATCGGCACCAACTCCCTTTGAAGTCCAAGGCACAAGCTGCAACACATCCTCTAGTACTTGATTCACCCATTCAGGTTGCCCGTCAGTCTAAGGGTGACCAGCGGTGCTGAATCATAGTTTAGTGCCGAGAGACTTCGGGACGCACTCCCAAAATGGGGGGTGAAGTGACCATCCCTATCTAAGATGGTGGTCTTGGGAACTCCATAAAGTCTAATTATCTCCTTGGCATATAATTGAGCTAGTGTCATTAATAGCTCTATGATGTAATTATATGCATATATCATAATTATTTAGCTATTATAATTATGGGTAAACCTAATAATAGTATGCTTCCGAAATATTAGTTAATGGTTGTTACATGATAAGTGAGATCATATTTATTATATTACCATAAAATAACTTAAGGAAATCTTATATATTATATATAAGATAATAGTGAAACATACGTTGATAATTCTAATATTTATAATTAGTATGAAAATATAGTGGACACATGATCTATAATAAGTGTTAATATAATTAGAACACTACCCTATGCGTATCGTTTTAGGTTATACCGTATGACTGATACCATTAATTATATTAGTATTAGTATAATGGAACTAATACTGTACGCTAACATAGGTGAGAGTGTTATAATCTTATGTATGTAGGTTATCATATAATTCCCTACATGAGACTATATTATAGGTTATCCATGATATCATAAATTATAGTTATTTATCATATAAATTATAGGTATAATACCTATAATTGCTTATTGTATAATATGTATAGGTGATAACTTATAGGTTGAGATGATACATGTCAACCTGTATGCAGGCTCATATTAAGAACCTATATGATAGGTGAATTATGACAATGCTTATATGATAAGTAATTAGTATAATTTATGCTTATAATAATTTTATATTAGTACACACTCTCATATTATTATCATTTGTTTTATATCATATAATATAATTATATTATATGATTGACAACTCATATAAGGTTGAGTCACACTTATGACTAATTGTATTATGACTAACTTAGACCTAATGTATAAGGCAGAATACTTATACAGGATTGTCTTATGATGTGACTTAGGATAGGTTATGATATAAGGTATATTGAGCATTAGGTCGGGCGATGAAGTAGTCTCATTAATTCTATTACTCTGTCTTCTAGCCAGGCTTCTCTTCATAAGAGACAAGTACGACTAATATAAGTCTTGGTTATTCCTACCTGCATATTAAATCCTAAAGTGTTTGATTTCATAATAAAATATAAGATAAAGTATCGTTCATAGTAACATATCCTAAAGTACTTTTCATCATAAACATCGTTCATACTTGCATATCCTAAAATCATAAAATATCTTATTACCATAAGATATGTACAGAGGTACTTACTTGGAAGCTGCAGGAAGAGGGCTTGATGTGTGTGTAGTGAGATGGTAACCGCTCTGATACCAACCTGTAACGCCCGCTTTTTTTTTTTCTTTTCATAAAGCGGCGTTACGTTAACATACTTAGGGCATGTAGACATCCTAATGCAGCGGAAACCTTTAAACTTACACCTACATGCACTTACTACCATTCCTAGTATCATAACATGGGAACTTGGCATATTAACGTTATACTTAGCATCATATCATGTCATACTTAGCATCATGTCATACTTAGCATCATATCATGTCATACTTTAGCATCATGTCATAGAGTCACATTCAAGTACTTAATAGTAAAGGTAGAGTTCTATCATAAGACGAGCAACTATATTGCTCCTTGGCCATGTCACTATCACACACATTCTTTGATGCCCTCCTGCTGCTTCCTTACTGTCCCCTTGCGTGATCTGCGGTATAAGGAAATAAGACTATAAGCACACAGGCTTAGTAAGACTCTTTCCTACTCACTAAAACCATTCATCATTTAATCATGAGTACATAAGACATTAACATACTTAGTGCTTTACTTAGAACATAAACCTTTTCATCACTTAGCATACATTCGTCATGACATGAACATAACTTAATCACATTTGTAGCTTGGCATGAACATAACCATAACAGCATCCATGGCATGGCATAATACTTGGCATAGACATGAACATCGTAAACATTCATAGCATGGCATAATACTTGGCATAACCATAGACATAATAAACATAACCTCATAAACATTCTTAGCATGAACCTAAATAAAATCATGGCATCCTAACTTAGCACAACGTAATTAAATCATGGCATCCTAACTTAGCCTAAACATAATTAAATCATGACATCCTAACTAGCATAAACATAAGTAAATCATGGCATCCTAAACTAGCATAAACATAAATAAATCATGGCATCCTAACTAGCATAAACATAAATAAAATCATGACATTTTAACTTAACATAAACATAAATAAACCATGACATTCTAACTTAGCATAAACACAATCAAATCATGGCATCATATATTAGCATAAACATACATAAAATCATTTGCATAAACATACTTTGCATAAACTTACTTTGCATAGTATTCTTATCATAAATATAATGCATAACATGGATGGATGCATGTGGCAATTGCATATATATATATATAAGGATGCTTAATCTTTAAAACATACTTTTAAATGCTTAAACATAATCATCATATCATTGGGGCCCTGGCTTGTACCACATACATACATCATAAGCGCGCATCCCTAAGTAAATACGAGGTAGCTAGCCTCGACCTACTAGGGTAAGGACAGCATAGTCGGTAGTCCCCGAACCGAGGCGTTCTTAAGGTGCCCATCCCTGTTGCACAGCTTCGGTAGTGCCAGAACCGTGGACAGCATAGTCGGTAGTCCAGAACCGGGGCGTTCTTAAGGTGCCCATCCCTTGGACCCATACTTCGGTCCGGTACAAGCTCATTCATAAAGTAAAATACTTTACATGCTTCATCATTCATGAGACCTTCATGGCATACTTAACATAGCATAACTTGTTACGGCTCGGCCCGTCTACCGGCCCATTTACCGGTCCTCTCGACCGTCGTACCGTCAACCATTGACCATGCCGTTTAGCATATTTATGCCTTAAAGACATAAGCATCATCTTTCATTCATCATACTTGTCATTCATCATCATTCATTCATCATACTTAACATCATCGTGATGCCTTAAAGGCATGTACTTTAACCTCATTCATAAGACATGACATACATACATCTTATTCATAAAACATGGCATACATACGTATCATTCATAAGACATGGCATACATGCATATTATTCATAAAACATGGCATATCATTCATAAGACATGGCATACATACATATCATTCATAAATCATGGCACATGTCTAAACATCTATGACTTAACATATAATTCATGACATACAAACTAAGGGTTTGGTTAACATAGAACTTCTTCCATCTTACTTAAATATATATCTTGGTAACTCATACTCAAGCATCTTGGTAGGTTTAACCCAACCCTAGCCCTAGGTTATGCCCTTGGCCGAAAATCCCCAAGGAAACCTAGGTCCATGAACCTTCACATAACTTCCCAAACAACATCTCATACACATATACTAGGCCATAGGAACCCTTTGATCCCATACTTAAGGCCAACCCTAATCCTTTAGCCCTAATCTTACTCTTGGCCGAAACTTCAAGGTCATGGGGGTATGGAAAAATTCCATTAAAACCCCAAATCAATTACTTAAACACCAACCATACCTTACCATAGGGCCATTGGGACCCTTACTTGAAATAAGTCCTAACTTTCCACCCCCTTAGGGTACTTGGCCGAAACCTATAGGGTCTCTAGGCCATGTGAAACATTCACATAAACACCCTCCATCTCCCTTATATCATGACAATACATGAACAAACACTTGAGGTTTTAAACCCAACCCTACACAAGGGTTCTTGTTGTTGGCCGAAACCCTAGGGTATCCTAGGGTATTCCAAAAATTCCCAAAAATTATTCTTAATCTCTAAACATCATCAGGGAACATTAGATAACATTATAAAGATTTTTAGCATCATTATGGACCCTAAAACATTGTGGCCGAAACCCATAGGGTCTCTAGGTGTTGATTTTGTTCCTTTCATGTTGGCCGAAACCCTAGGGTGTCCTAGGGTACTCCAAAAATTTCCAAAAATTATACTTAACCTCTACACATCATAAGGGAACATTAAATAACATTATCAAGATTTTTGGCATAATTATAGACCTTTAAATCATGGTGGCCGAAACCCACAAGCCTAAGGTTCTTGGTTTTCTTTTCTTTCAACATCAAATCCAAAAACTAACCAATATATCATGCTAAAAATCATGGAAATCATAAGGAACTATTATACCACAGGTGAGGGAGTCTTACCTTGGGTTTCTTGATTTTTCGAACCTTGAAAGAGAATCAAAAGAACTCCTTAGACCTTAAGTCGAACTCCTTAGACCTTAAGTCACCTCTAGCCCTTGTAACCTTGGGAACCCTTTAGATCTTGGAGATGAGACCCTCTTGTGAAGCTTTTCCAAGGGAAATCTCCTCTTGAGATTTTCGGCTAGAATGAGGGAGGAAGAAAGAAACTCCCAAACCCCCTCTTTATAGCACATTAAGGAGGGTAAGTGAAGAGTCATGGTGTCTCTTCCTCTTCCCCTAAGCCTTAACCAAACTCCATTTCATTTCCTCATAGAAATCCCTTGCTAGGTGAGTTGGTTAGAGCATGCATGGTTATACAAGAGGTCCAAGGTTCAAATCCTTGGTGCATGCATTAATTTTCCATTTTATTTTTATTTTATTTTTCCTAATATTCGAAAATCCCCTAAAAATTCCCCCATAATTATGTTAATATTTCTCATTAAAACCCCTTTATATTTCTATAAATTTCTACCTAAAATTCATCAATAATCATGGTACTAGAAAGCCCATATAAGGCCCATTAGTGCCTAACTTCTCAATTTAAATAGGAAATCATGCTAAAACTCACCCATAATCACACTAATATTCCTAATTAAAATCCATTTATATTTATATTAAATTCTACCTAAAATCCACTAATAATCATGGTACTAGAAAAGCCCATATAAGGCCCATTAGTACTTAGTTTCTCAATTTAAATGAGAAAAATCATGGATTTCTAGGCTAAGGTTCGTACTAATATTTCTAGGTCCCTCGGAAAATTATCTAGACATGCTTAATATTTTAAGAAAATATTAAGAGAATTTTCCGGGTCGTTACAAATATATAGAGTTAGAGTCATCATGTGCATATGCATATTTGGTATATATAAAAAAAATTGTCGACTTGACCATACAGGGCAATACTCTCTTAGTTGATTATGGTGGCAAAAGGCGATTCACTCGTCCCCAGTACCCCCGCCAATCTATCCCAGGGTCAACATGAAAGAGATAAATCACGGGGGCTACTAGCCTGTATACTATGGCTAGCGTGTCGTGAAAGCGGATACACCGGCAATACTCTTCTTAAGTTGATCATGGAGTTAGATGTAGGGTTCACATGATGATTGAGAATGTGGAGAGTTGCACCATTTAAATTGATATAACTAGGTTGCTATTGTGAATAACATTAACAAAGCATATGTCTTCGGATTCCTCTTATCAAAGGCCAAAATTTTAGTTAGGATTGGAATATAGAATTGTGTCGCGCATTTTTGATATGCAGAATGCATCCCCCAGTGTTACTATTCTAAGGTTTACATTTTATGTGTTAAGGGTCTAAATCCTAGAAACACGAACTACCTTATATCTAATAAAGGCAGCGAGTCATTGAAGTTGATATGAGCTGAAAATTAAGATGTTGAACAAAGAAAATTAAGGATGTTGACTTTAGAATGGTATGGCTATAGTCACGAAAGCCTAATCAAACTGCATATTCGAGTAATTTGGGTGCTAGTCACTACAAATTTTTGGTTTTGAAGTACTAAAAAAAAGGGGCTTGAACATCAAATTAAGAAAGAATCAAATTGTCACCATCCTTCATATGTGCCACAAATTCTAAGAGCGTTGGTGAAATCCATTGGTTGTCTTTAGAAAAAGATTTCACCACCCTATCGATGCCTTTGGCAGGAAGCTCTTTATTGACGGACCTTTTAGAATCTCTCCCAGCAAACTTGTTGATTTACTTCTCTCCGTAGATTGGTTTTATTTTAACTCATAAGTTTCTAAACTAATTTTACTAAATTGTTTGTGTGGTAATTTACCTAAGCCTTCGTTTGGTCTCCGGTTGATGCTATGTGCTTCTTAGGGTGGAAGAATAAAATTGATTAGATTATGGTATGATCCACATAGTTTATGGATCGAATGTTGTACCATTAGAAAGAAATATAAGTGAAAAATACTTAGTTTTGGATATTATTATTCTTATTAGATGAGTTTATTTCTAAGTTGCATATGTAAATACCATCTGAATCCTTTAAAATGATCTAACTTATGTTTATTGGGTTTCAGATTATTGGATGCGAGTTCAATATATAAAACTTTTAACCCAATCTGTTATTATTTATGATTGATAAAAGATTGGATTCATATATAAAGGAGAAGTTCTCAAGGGTTTAGGGTGTCATCTTGACAGAGCTTTTGATTTTCCATTGACCTAAAGTTATTTTGACATCATCAGTTTTAAGCCCCTTGGAAGATCCTCCTTCTTCTTTCTGCGACATCTTCTTCCACATGGATCAAGCCGACGATACTAAGACAAAGACAATGACTCTTCAATTAGGTTCCTTATCTTTCGGTTTATGTTTTTATTCTTGTTATGTCATGATTCGTAAAATAATAGATCTATGCTCATATAACTTGTGTGTTTCTCTTTTGAGTTCTTATTTCGTTCCTAAAATTCATACAGTTAGGAGAAACACAATTTCTATCAATTGGTATCGGAGCTTTAACTTTGTTTCATCGTTTTGATAACAATAAAGTTTAAGTTTTTCGTCAATTTATTATTTATATGCTAGATCAAATCTTCCTAGTATAATATAATTTTTTGATCGTCGAAAATGATATAAGAAAATCTAGGACAGACATGTTTTCTATGTTTTTCATATTTCTACAAAGAACCCAAAGAAGAACGGCAGATGAACTGCGACGTTTAACCTAATTTTAGGCTAAATCGTGATGGCTCAATCAATTGACTTGGTCAGTCAATCGATTGCCAAGCCAAAATTAACGAACAGAGCCAGTCATAATCGATTGGTTAATCGATCACGTTAACACCAATCGATTTGATATTTTACCAATCGGTTGGCATGACACGATTGAATATAGAATCAATTGTCGATTGGAATTGATCAACCTAATCGATTGGTGCTATCAATCGATTAGGATTGAAGTCAAATCGATTAACAGCTTTAAACTCGCAACATAATTGATTATCAATCGATTAAAATTTTTTAATCGATTAAAAGTTTTCTTAATCGATTCCGTGGGTTTCTAATCGATTGGCATACATGAGAATCGATTTACAGACTTGAATCGATTACATGTATTGCATGAATCGATTAAAATGTTTTATCAATCGATTAGCTTTCCCTTCTTCGGATGGTGGGTCCCACTTATTTTATTTATTTAAAACATATTAAAAGATGGATGATAAATCTAATTTTATCGTGAAATGAATATCAAACAATTAAATATTAAAATCCCTCTCTATACTAATATAGCATAGAAAATGATCTAAATCGTCTCTTATAAGAAATATAGATAATGCATGATAAATCTAAGATCAACTTATTAGCAAATGGGGTTTTCTAATTAACTGGATATTGGAACCAAGAACTAAAATATAATCCCAATGAAAATTCAAAGTCTATACCAAGATTTCAATTCTGTTAATGGGAATGAAGACAAAAAGAAATCTACCTAAATTAAGCTACTGCGGACATGGAAATCTATATTGCAATTACGATTAAACTATGAACGTAAAAGAAACCAGGAATCTAACCTAAGCTAACTATTGCATTGCAAGAAAGTGTCCAGCAAAAAGCATCAATAACACCAAGCGTTATGAGCCATGATGATACCATTAAGCAACAAGAATTGAACCAACATCAAAACAAAACAGAAACATCATCTACAGATGCAAGAGCAAAGTAACAGTAACACTCTATTTGGAAATCTAGGAATTGAATTGAATTCCATAATTTGGAAGTAACTTAAGTGAAGGAATTGAATTCTCATGGAAATTGAAATCTAATAAAACTAAGGAATTCAATTCCATCCCAAATAGATGTGATTTGGTGTGGGAATTGAATTCCAACAAATAAAAATACTAAAATAACCACACATAAATATAATGTTTGATTCCTAACCTATCAATGAAAAGTAAAATAGTAAAAATAATCAAATTCATTTAATAGAGATTCCGAACAAGGAATGCAAAGATCCAGTATCACATAACAATAACTAAACTATAATTAGGGAAGGAAATCTTAACTACAAGATGCTTGTAGATCGAACCTGAGAAATCCCAAACTTAAACTATACCGAATCAGGAGAAGAGAAACATGGCAGTGACAGTGGTTGACAAAGCTCCACTGGGGGTGGTTGTGTGAGATTTGGCGACTCTTCTAATCCGAAAAGGAAACGTCTGTGAGAAGATGCAGAAGATTATGGCCAGAGGTTCTCATGGATGGGAGAGCATTGGAGGAAGGGAACCCTTGACCTCTGGTGATGGTAGAGATCGGTGGAGCAGTTGTTGCAGATGGAGTCGAAGACGAAGAGATCGTGAACATGATCCCTTGGCGGAGCAGCAATCGCGGAGAACACACGATCGCTCCCAGAAATAACCCCCTGGTGTCGTCGATGGAGATAGAAGAAGTGGTCGGCGATAAGGATGTTGAAGGTGGCGTCTGATGAAGCTTGGCGTCGAGAAGAAGTCACGATAAAAATGGTGACTGGAGCATCTGAGGGGAATGGAGGTGAGAATGGATGAGGAAGGGCAACCCTTGACCTCAATGGAAGAATCTCCGGTGGCCGGCGATGAGGTAGACCAGCAGTGGCGATGGGCGAAACTCATCGTGATCCTTTGTTCGTGCTCTGGCGCACGACCCCCTACACTGTGCTTCCTCCAATCCTTCTGTAGCTTCCTCAGATTTCATCTGACGGCTATCATTCCTTCATATCTGAGTTCATGGATCAGATGGGCTGGTCCAGATCGAACAAGTCCTCCTGTAAGGTCAAGATGGTTGGATCAAGATAAGTGGCTCGGATCATCCTAGATCTACACAGATTGACCAAATTCAACCAGATCTTGATGAATGGCCAGAATTAATCAGATGTGAGCCTTTTGATTAATTTGCTTCAGATTTTATCCAACAATCTTTAGACTTAGATTTCTCCATATTGGACTTCTCCTTGACTCAAATCTTTAGGTTCAATTTGGTTTAACTTGAGTTCAATCCCTATAAGATAAAAGTGCACAATTATAATTAGAAATATGTAAAAATAGGAAGAATTATAACAAAGCTCATAATATGAATCTAACTCAATAAACATGATAAGAACCAACAATTAACCATATGAAAGGATTTAAACATGAAAATTAAGGGCTAAAATTATGTGACAAAATGGTAGTTATTAATGGTCCCACTTAAATGATAGAAGGGGTTTTATTGTATGGATTAAGGAAATTGATTGAGCTCTATATATGATCTTGTAGTCGCATATAATAGATTTTCAAATCGATTGTGGTAAGCGATTAGGTAAAATCAATTGATTAATAAACCTAATTTGGAGTTATTAAGGCTAATTAAGTGATATATATTCGATTAAAGTTCCTAGTGTTTTCTAGGGTCTATCTATACAACATACTACTAAGTTGAACTATTGTGTCGATCCAAAGGAAGACACCTTAAATAAATTTAGTATATTTTGTGTTGCTAGATGTATATTTATACTAAGAGTAATCGACCCCAAGGAATATTACTTTTGTGCCAAATATATATTCAAGATAATTTATAACTATTGAACATAATTTATTTTGTTCTGATCATGCAAAAATATGTTAGTCCAAAGGAAGGCATATTGCTGGGCAAATTTAAGTGGTTGTAAACTATGAACCAAAATATATAACTCATATAAAGTTTCATATTATGCGCACAATGGGTCGGCCCAAAAGAAAGACACATTGTGTGACCAATTAAAGTTTGAATTATATCTGTGAGTACCGTTAACAAATTATATTTTAGTCCATAGAGTAAAATATAATGTTGTATTTGGTATCTCATAAGGAATCCATTTAGATGCATTTAAAATTTTGATTTATTATTTGCATAATTTTGTATTTTATTACTTGTACTTATACATGTTCTTGGCTTTAGTTAAAATGTGAGCTTAAATAAATTTCTCTTTTTAATTTCAGTATAACCTGTAACTGCCAACATTAATAACATCCGAACATTAACTGGTTTAAATTTTGCTGAATGGAAAGAATATGTGATCGTAGTCTTAGGCTACATGAACTTAGATTATGCATTAAGGAACGATCTCTCCACACCTCTAACTAGTGATAGCACTATAGAGTAAAGGGCTGAATTTCAACTGTGAGAGAAATCAAATCACATGAGTCTAAGCATCATGAAGCTTTCCATACCGGTACAATTAAAGAGTTCAATAACAGAGAGAAGATGCTAGGAAATTTTCTTAATCACCTGGCAGATCGATTCACCTCAAATGAAAAGGTCGAGACTACCACACTTCTTACGAAGTTGGTAACCATGCAGTACAATGGTAAAAGAAACATAAGGTAGTACATTATGGAGATGTCCAATATAGTAAAAAATCTGAAAGCACTAAAACTCAATATGTCTGAGAGTATGCTAATGCATTTCGTCTTGATGTCTCTATTTGCACGGTTTACTTTTTTTAAGATATCGATAATACTCAAAAGAAAAGTGGACATTGAGTGAACTCATTGCTCAATGAGTGCAAGAGGAGGGGAGACTGAAGATTGAGACATCTAAGAGTAATCACTTAGCATCTGATTCTCAAAGTATGAGCAAAAAGCGAAAGAGGATCAATAATAAAGGAAAAAAGAAAACAAATATAGATTCTGGAGGCAATGACCATAACAGCACAAGAACTAAGATAAGGAATCCACTTATTTCTTTTGCAAGAAGAAAGGTCATATGAAGAAAGACTGCCTCAAGTATGCCAACTGACGTGCAAAGAAGGGTATAAACTTCTCAACTTTATAGTTCAAAAGTCAATTTAGCTATTGTACCCACTAACACTTGGTGGATAGATACTAGTACTACTACTCATATAAGTGTAACTATGCAGGATTGTTTCAGGAGTCGACTTCCGCTTAATGGTAAAAGATACATCTATACGGAGAATGGAAAGAAAGGTACAGTCGAGTCTATTGGTGTTTTTAAGGCTTTATTTAGGAACTGATGTCTATTTGAATTTTTTGAGAATACATTCATTGTACCGTCTTTCAGACGGAATTTAATTTCAATTTCTTGTTTAGACAAATTAGGTTATTTTATTCATTTGAAAATGGAATGTTTAGTATTTTCTTTAATTCTGTTTTGATTGGTAATGGTTCCTTGGATGATAAGCTTTACAAATTGAACACATTTGCTCTTACAGTTGACAATGTAATAATCCATAGTATAGGTATAAAATGTAAATTGATTGATGAGAATTCTTCCATGTTGTGGCATAGACGTTTAAGACATATATCCAAACAATACCTAGAAAGGTTAATGTCACATGAAATTCTCGATCCCCTTAATATGTCAAACTTTGATGTCTGCATAGAGTATGTTAAGGAGAAAACCACTAACAAAAGGAATAAGGGAGCTAGCCATTATAGTGATGTTTTGGAGGTAATACATACAGACATTTGTGGACCATTCCCTAAGATATCTTGGAATGAACACACATATTTTATTATCTTTATAGATGACTATTCCAAATTTGGTTATCTGTTCCTTATTCATGAGAAGTCAAAGTCTTTGAACATGTTCAAAATTTTCAAAGCCGAAGTTAAACTTTAACTAGGTAAGTAAACTAAAGTTGTCCGATCCGACCGTGGAAGAGAATATTATGGTAGATAGGATACATTAGGTGAACAACGTCCAGAAACTTTTATGAATTACCTTGATGAGTGTGGAATTATGCCTCAATATACCATGCTTGGTACACCCAGTCAAAATAGTATAGATGAGCATCGCAATCAAACCTTAAAAGACATGGTGAGAAGTACGATGACCTTCACTTCTCTATCGGAGTCTTTTTTGGGATGAGGCACTCAAGACAGAGTACCTAGTAAAGTAGTAACTAAACCTCATTCGAGATGTGGATGGGTAGGTGTTGGAGCTTGGATGGCTAGAGAGGGGGGGGTGAATATAGCCAGACAATAAGTTCTTAAACTTCTAAAACTTCTGCACTTCAAAGTTAGACAGCGGAAGCAAACAACACAAAACAGAGTATTGCAGAAATTAAACCCTAAGCTAAGCACAAACAAGAACGCTAACAAGAGGATATACAAGGTTCGGGGATAACTTGCCCCTACTCCTTGGCGTGCCCGTAAGGTGGGCGATCCCTTGATCGTCGGCAGATCAAGCCCCGGAAAATCCGGATAGAATGGAACCTCCTTCTCGGTGGAGTGACCTCTCCACAGCGTTTCAATCAAGATGAAGATATTAAGTACAATGAAACACAAAGGAAGCTTACAGAGCACTTAGGACAGTAAGAACACAAGCGAACTCCTCACCGAGCTCCACTCAGCACAGATCTCACGCAAGAACTCCCTCTTCGTGTCTTCTTGCTGATGGACTCGCGAGCTCCTTGTTTCTTCTTCCAAGCGCTCAAGTATGCAATGTCTCAACAGGTTGCTTCAAGGATCAGAATATGTGTAGTGGCAACCTCACTTCTCAGTTGTAGCTCAAGCAAGAAGATCTCGCACGCAGAGACTGCTTCTCTTCTCTTCATCGCCAGCCACTTAACCTGCTGCTGCTGTCGCCAGACGCTCCTCTGCAGCTCCCAGCTGCTCATCTGCACAGCCCAGCTACCTGACCTCTCCTGGACTCCCTGACCTCTCCTCAGCTGAGCCCCAGTCGAGCCCCAGGTTAGCGCCAGCGTCCGTTGAGACCTGAGAAACGAAAGCATCCAAACCTGCTCGATGGAAAGTCTCCCTTTGACCCTCCTTGAGTGTTTGAATCCATCCCTGTAAAGCCTGCACACTTCAACAGAAGCTTAGCAAATCATATCAAACATAATCAGCAATGTATCAGAGAATCGGCAGAGAAAACAGACGCGATCAGAGCGTCTGACAGTGAATTTGAATTAAAGTTCAGCTCCTGATCGGTCCCCAGACCGATCAGGATGTGGCCTGATCGGTCACCAGACCTATCCAGCAGTCTGCTGCACACTCCTGATAGGTCCCCAGACCTATCCAGCAGTCTGCTGCACATTCCTGATCGGTCACCAGACCGATCCAGGGTGTGGCCTGATCGGTCTGGGGACCGATCAGGGCACTTCCTGACCAATCAGGATCCAACCTGATCGAACATAGAGAGGAGCTCCGACGATCTGAAGTTTGATCGTTCACCAGACCGATATGAATCTCACTGTATGCTCCCTGATCGGTCACCAGACCGATCAGACATAGCTGGATCGGTCACCAGACCGATCCACGAGGGAACTTCGTGCCAACTTCCCTGATCGGTCACCAGACCGATCCAGGCAAGGTCAAATCTCCTCTAAGTCACAAGAACAAGCTTCCAGCCCTTCTCTGACTCGTTCTTAGTCCCCCGGACCAAGACTCCGTGCCCAGTTTCACTCACCGGGACTTCAACCTAGCCCTCCAAGCTAGGACCTGACCCTCCAAGCCAGGGTTTCATCCAACCTAGCCCTCCAAGCTAGGACCTGGCCCTCCAAGCCAGGACTTTTCACACCTAGCCCTCCAAGCTAGGACTTTTTCCCACCTAACCCTCCAAGTTAGGACTTTTCACACCTAGCCCTCCAAGCTAGGACTTTTCACACCTAGCCCTCCAAGCTAGGACTTTTTCACACCTAACCCTCCAAGTTAGGACTTTTCACACCTAGCCCTCCAAGCTAGGACTTTTCACACCTAGCCCTCCAAGCTAGGACTTTTCACACCTAGCCCTCCAAGCTAGGACTTTTTCACACCTAACCCTCCAAGTTAGGACTTTTCACACCTAGCCCTCCAAGCTAGGACTTTTTCACACCTAGCCCTCCAAGCTAGGACTTTTCCACTGCCAGCATGCATCTCCCGATCCACCTGGACTTAATCCGAATTCAACCAAACTTAAATCAAACTTAAATCGGTGTCAACACCAAAACAACAATCAGGGTCAGACTGCATCAACAATCTCCCCCTTTTTGTTGTTTGACAACCCGATTTAAGTTTAGGCATTAATGATCAATTGAAGGCAGTTCAATTATCGTAAGGGAATCAAGATCCTCCCCCTACAATAACCCTAAACTTAATCAACCATTCTCTCCCCCTTTGTCAAACATCGAAAAGGGTATGGTTATTAAGTTGGAACATACCTCCCCCTCAAACCAAGGGTCTCTCCCCAAACCCAAAATAATCAAAGGTAAATTTTGAATTTCACATGAAAACATATATGGAATTATATCATGGTCAAATATGTATATGTTTCATATGTCAAGTAAGGAATGCATCTGTATTTGACATATAATCCTGATTGGTCTCCGGACCGATCATGTTCGTTGATTATTTGATACAAAAATATTTCTTATTAGTCGGGGGAGCGATCAAATTTCAGAAAAATTTCTGAAACCCTGATACGTTCTTGATCAGACTGCATTAACAATTTGCATTCCAAAACAAGGGTGTAGACTCCATTGATATTCGACATTCTAGAAACATTTCTGAAACACGACATTAAGAACAAGAGTCATGACTCAACAAACCCTTTCTTATGAATTTGAACATTCCAACATAGGTTTGTATCAAATCAGCATTTTAATACTTGATATTTCAGAAAAAAATTTCTGAGAATCAAGGGTCTTAAAAATTCCTACCCTTCTTTGAACACTTGAACAAACTTGTACTCATTTAGTACCAGGTTTGTACCAATGGAGGATCAAGTATGTTTCAATTGTACTTGGTTTGTATCAGATTTGTGTGTATTAGTATGATCAGGTAATCTGATACAACTTGATGAAATGGGATCGGACTGAGGAGTAGTCTGATACCTCTGATCAGTGTTGATCTGATCGGTCATTGGACCGATCAGGGTGAGTCCTGATCGGTCGGTGGACCGATCTGGTCTGATACAGAATGTTTTCTGAAACTGATATGTTTCAGAAACAAGTTCGTTTTAATTCTTAATCATTCTAATCCCTAATACAATCAGATTTACTCCTTAAATGAGTTCCATTAACCATAATTCATTTAATCAAAACAAGCAATCTGATTTGGGTCCCTTAACTAGGCTTCATTTCATATCAATAATCAAGAATTTCTATGGATTAAAGTACCAACACTAGGTTTGAATGATCAGTTATGTTCTAAGTATGCTCTTGTTTATTCCTAACAATCTTGATAATCCAATCTACACTTAAGTACTGATACCTTAGTGATCCAATTAATATTAGACATATAGATGACATTAGGTTTGATATCAGTCAAGTGGAAAAACAAAACAAGTCATGGAACTTGAAACATCATGAACTATGTGAGCATGCTGTTCTCAAACAAAATTGGTATCATACATTAAGGTTAATCACACAAACAGTAAGATCATGACATATTCAACTAAGTTCATCTCCAAAATATTAAAAAAACTTAAGCCTAAACCTTAAACTCATGTTCTTTGTTTGGTGATGTCTTATTAGTACAAACTATATGTTAATCCTTATTCTTTAGCATGCATTCATGTTGTATAACATACACAAGAAAATGGACTCCTTAGGCTTGACATAAGGCATATCATAAACCATGAATTGCAGGAAAACATAAATTGCAACAATAAACCTAATTATCTTAAACAATCCATGGCAAGAGTAAGTTATGTGTCAACCTAAACCATTCATGTGAATATTTTTTTTCTCAAAACTTGTTTATTTATTTTGAAGCATGGATATACTATCATTCGTTGCATGATAAGTTTCCTTATTGACCGAATGAGATTTCATAAATCACTAGCCAAGGGATCATCTTGTTATAAGAACTAAGACAATGAAGCTCAAAGCATTTAATTCGAATTTTCCATAACCAACCATGTGAATGACAATTTTTTCCTTGGTCATGGGTTTGGAGCACCAATATCAACCTCCCATGTTGATAGATGCTCCCCCTCAAATAATGCTTATACAATTCGAAATATGGAAGTTTTAGGTACCCAAATTTTGGGACCTAAGACATCTACAATGAGGGACTTTGGCACCCATGCCTTAGTCAATTTTTTCTAGCTTTTTGAACCCTAGAATTATTTTGTGCTCTAAATTGGGTTCTTGACATTAAGGATACAAAGGTTGGTTCTTTAGGTCGGTAACCTATACCGGCCTTGTTATAAACCGCTCTTTGGGAGTTTAGTATCATGTCTAAGGTTTTGGAGCTAGATGAGAATTTCTCAAGAACATTCTTGAGATTTTCAACTTTGCTCTTTAAGTCCTTATTGTCATTCTCAAGGGTCTTAACATGCAAGTCATCAATTACTTCATCCTTAGAGGTTTTCAAATTTTCTACCTCTAACTTTAACGATTTAATCTTGTTCTTAGACTTTTTGAGCATGTTTGTCAAGCAAGCTATTGTTCTATAGCACTTATCCAACTCGGGAGAAATTACCTCTTCATCATCCGAAGATGATGAAGGCGCAGTTGAGGAGCTTGATTCGTTGTCACTCTCCTTGGATGACTCTTCTAAGGCCACGAGAGCCACATGATAGTAGGTCTTCTCCTCCTCCATTTTCTTATTTTTGTCATTTACCACTAAAGCCAACCCTTTCTCTTTTGGGCTTTGGTTAGAGATCTCATGTAGTTCCATTTCACAAAATAGATCTTCTAACTTAACAAAAAAAAAGATCCTTGGAAACCTTGTAGGCATCCACCATGGATGACCACAAGGCGTTCCTAGGAAAATCTTTAAGAACATACCTTACTAGGTCTCGGTTTTCTACCTTTTCATTGATGAAGTGGAGACCGTTGAAGATTTCTTTAAAACGACCATGAAGTATACTCACAGTTTCATCTTCTTCCATGGATAGATTTTGAAGTTGGCTGAGAAGAAGGTCATTCTTGACTGTCCGTGTATCTTGAGTTCCCTCATGGAGCTCAATGAGTTTGTTCCATAGGTCTTTGGCCGAAGTGAAGGGGCCAACCTTGATTAGCTGCTTTTTTTCATCCCACATTGCAAGGTGACAACAGCTTTGACATTGGCTTCCCCCTTTTTGATTTGCTCAGTCGACCACATGGAAAAGTCTAGATCTTTTCCCTCAATATCCTTTGGAGGAGAGAAACCCTCCTTCACTGAGAACCACATGCTCATGTTTGTCTTCAAATAAAATTCCATCCTTGACCTCCAATACGGAAAATCTGAACCATCCAAGAATGGAGGTCTGTTTGTGTTGAACCCTTCTCTTCCCATGGCCATCGTTGAAGCTCTCGGATGTTAAACCGCTTGAACAGAGCGCCAAGCTCTGATACCACTTGTTGGAGCTTGGATGACTAGAGAGGGGGGGTGAATATAGCCAGACAATAAGTTCTTAAACTTCTAAAACTTCTGCACTTCAAGGTTAGACAGCGGAAGCAAACAACACAAAACAGAGTATTGCAGAAATTAAACCCTAAGCTAAGCACAAACAAGAACGCTAACAAGAGGATATACAAGGTTCGGGGATAACTTGCCCTTACTCTTTGGCGTGCCCGTAAGGTGGGCGATCCCTTGATCGTCGGCAGATCAAGCCCCGGAAAATTCGGATAGAATGGAACCTCCTTCTCGGTGGAGTGACCTCTCCACAGCATTTCAATCAAGATGAAGATATTAAGTACAATGAAACACAAAGGAAGCTTACAGAGTACTTAGGACAATAAGAACACAAGCGAACTCCTCACCGAGCTCCACTCAGCACAGATCTCACGCAAGAACTCCCTCTTCGTGTCTTCTTGCTGATGGACTCATCGAGCTCCTTGTTTCTTCTTCCAAGCGCTCAAGTATGCAATGTCTCAACAGGTTGTTTCAAGTATCAGAATATGTGTAGTGGCAACCTCACTTCTCAGTTGTAGCTCAAGCAAGAAGATCTCGCACGTAGAGACTGCTTCTCTTCTCTTCATCGCCGGCCACTTAACCTACTGCTGCTGTCGCCAGACGCTCCTCTGCAGCTCCCAGCTGCTCATCTGCACAGCCCAGCTACCTGACCTCTCCTCAGCTGAGCCCTAGTCGAGCCCCAGGTTAGCGCCAGTGTCCGTTGAGACCTGAGAAACAAAAGCATCCAAACCTGCTCGATGGAAAGTCTCCCTTTGACCCTCCTTGAGTGTTTGAATCCATCCATGTAAAGCCTGCACACTTCAATAGAAGCTTAGCAATGTTGATGCAGTCTAACCCTGATTGTTGTTTTGATGTTGACATCGATTTTAGTTTAGGTTGATGATTATGATTATGATTGGGTTTAAGTCCTAGTCACGGACTGGGCACGAAATCCTAACTTGGACGGTTGGGTGAAAAGTCCTAGCTTGGAGGGCTAGGTGAAAAATCCTAACTTGGAGGGTTAGGTGGGGAAAAATCCTAGCTTGGAGGGCTAGGTGTGAAAAGTCCTGGCTTGGAGAGTCAGGTCCTAGCTTGGAAGGCTAGGTGATTGAAATCTCGGTGAGTGAAGTCGGGTCCTGGTGAGTGAAGCCAGGTGATTGAAATCCTAGTGAGTGAAGCTAGGTTGAAATCCTGGTGAGTGAAGCCAGGTCCTGGTGAGTGAAGCCAGGTGATTGAAATCCTAGTGAGTGAAGCTAGGTTGAAATCCTGGTGAGTGAAGTCGGGTCCTGGTGAGTGAAGCCAGGTGATTGAAATCCTAGTGAGTGAAGCTAGGTTGAAATTCTGGTGAGTGAAGCCGGGTCCTGGTGAGTGAAGCCAGGTGATTGAAATCCTAGTGAGTGAAGCTAGGTTAAAATCCTGGTGAGTGAAGTCGGGTCCTGGTGAGTGAAGTCAGGTGATTGAAATCCTAGTGAGTGAAGCTAGGTTGAAATCCCGGTGAGTGAAGCCGGGTGACCGAAACCCTGGTGAGTGAAGCCAGGTCCTAGCTTGGAGGGCTAGGTTAAAGTCCCGGTGAGTGAGACTGGGCACAGAGTCTTAGTCCAAGGGACTGAGCACGAGTCAGGGGAGGCTGGGAGCTAGTTCTCTTGACTTAAAGAGGGTTTGGCCTTGCCCAGATCGGTCTGGTGACCGATCAGGGAAGTTGACACGAAGTTCCCTCGTGGATCGGCCTGGTGACCGATCCAGCGATGTTTGATCGGTTTGGTGACCGATCAGGGAGCTTCCAGTAACTTTGGCAAACCTACTGATCAGCTCCTGATCGGTCTGGTGATCGATCAGGGAGAAACCATGACCGATCAATCTGAACGATCAACTGTCGCGAGGTTTCTCACCTTGACCGATCATGCTGGAGCCTGATCGGTCTAGGATCAGCCTGATCGGTCTAGTGACCGATCAGCCAGTGTATTTCTGGCGGGATTGTGGCAAGCTGATTTCTGGATTGGTTTGGTGACCGATCTGGTGACCGGTCAGGGTGACCGATCATACGAGCTTGCGATCCCAAGTTTCTCACTGGGGACCGATCAGGTTGGAGCCTGATCGGTCTGGGATAGTCCTGATCGGTCCGGTGATTGATCACTTTAATTCGAAATCACTGTCAGACGCTCTGATCGCGTCTGTTTTCTCTGCCGATTCTCTGATACACTGCTGATATATTTTGATATGCATTGCTAAGCGTCTGTTGGAGTGTGCAGGTGATACAAGAGGATTCAAATACTCAAGGAGGGTCAATGGAGGACTTTCCATGAAGCAGGTTTGGATCTATTGTGTTTTCAGGTCTAATGGCGTCTGGCGCAACTGGAAACTGACGAAGGCGCGGCTGGCAACTGATGGAGGCTCAGCTCGAGGAGTGTCTAGTGGACTGAGTGCTCAGAGAGGTCAGTAGGTCAGGGTGTGAGTCAGTGGTGCTGATGGAGCTGGCCACGTTGAGCAGGAGCTTAAGAGACGAAGCTGGAAGCAGAGGAGCGGATGGAACAAGACAGAAACTTGGGAAGTTTGGCTGGGCTGTGTTCGTGCTCTCTGTTGCTTTGTGCTTAAGTGTTCTACTACATCCTTTTGAGATCTGAGTGAGTATTCCTTCTTGTGTGATCTCCTGTACTCAAGTTCCATCATTCATGAGATCTGTGGAGAGGTTTCTCCACTGAGAAGGAGACTCTATCTTATCCGGGTTCACCGGGGCTTGATCTGCCGACGATCAAGAGATCGCCCACCTTACGGGCACTCCAAGGAGTAGGGGCAAGTTATCCCCGAACCTTGTATATCGCTGTGTTAGCGTTGGTTTGATTCCTTGCTCTGTTTTATTCTTTCTGTTGCATTTTGTTTCCGCTGCTACTAATCTGATCACAGAATGAAAGTTCAAAGAAGAGGGAGCGATTCGAGTGTCTGGCTACATTCACCCCCCCTCTATAGCCATCCAAGTTCCAACAAGCAAATCATATCAAACATAATCAGCAATGTATCAGAGAATCGGCAGATAAAACAGACGCGATCAGAGCGTCTGACAGTGAATTTGAATTAAAGTTCAGCTCCTGATCGGTCCCCAGACCGATCAAGATGTGGCCTGATCGGTCACCAGACCTATCCAGCAGTCTGCTGCACACTCCTAATCGGTCCCCAGACCGATCAAGATGTGGCCTGATCGGTCACCAGACCGATCAGGGTGTGGCCTGATCGGTCTGGGGACCGATCAGGGCACTTCCTGACCAATCAGAATCCAACCTGATCGAACATAGAGAGGAGCTCGCGATATTTGATCGTTCACCAGAACGATCTGAATAGTATCCTTGATCGGTCACCAGACCGATCAGGAGTCGATCAGCAAGGTTCCCAATCTCACTGTATGCTCCCTGATCGGTTACCAGACTGATCAGACATAGCTGGATCGGTCACCAGACCGATCCACGAGGGAACTTCGTGCCAACTTCCCTGATCGGTCACTAGACTGATCCATGCAAGGTCAAATCTCCTCTAAGTCACAAGAACAAACTTCCAGCCCTTCTCTGACTCGTTCTTAGTCCCCCGGACCAAGACTCCGTGCCCAGTTTCACTCACCGGGACTTCAACCTAGCCCTCCAAGCTAGGACCTGACCCTCCAAGCCAGGGTTTCATCCAACCTAGCCCTCCAAGCTAGGACCTGGCCCTCCAAGCCAGGACTTTTCACACCTAGCCCTCCAAGCTAGGACTTTTTCCCACCTAACCCTCCAAGTTAGGACTTTTCACACCTAGCCCTCCGAGCTAGGACTTTCACACCTAGCCCTCCAAGGTAGGACTTTTTCACACCTAACCCTCCAAGCTAGGACTTTTCACACCTAGCCCTCCAAGCTAGGACTTTTCATACCTAGCCCTCAAAGCTATGACTTTTTCACACCTAGCCCTCCAAGCTAGGACTTTTCATACCTAGCCCTCAAAGCTATGACTTTTTCACACCTAGCCCTCCAAGCTAGGACTTTTCCACTACCAGCATGCGATCTCCCGATCCACCTAGACTTAATCCGAATTTAACCATACTTAAATCAAACTTAAATCGGTGTTAACACCAAAACAACAATCAGGGTCATACTGCATCAACAGTAGGAAGACTAGAATTAGCCATTTACACATCTAGGGTTTTCCAGTTGAGGCTAGGCCTTCAAGCCTAATGAAAAGAAACTAGACTCAAGAACAGTTAACTATAATTTTGTAGGTTACACTGAGAAATTAAGGGATATAAGTTTTATGATTCCTCTAATAAATCCTTCTTCGAAACTGAAAATGCCAAATTTATTAAGGACAGTGGGAGTGATAAAGTCAGAAAAGTATCTTTCGAGGAAAGCATTGGTGATCCTCCTAAGGTCACTACTAGTGCAATCAATAGTGATATGGTTACCATACCACATATTATGAGTATTGCACATCCAGTGAGTGTAGTGAATCAAGATATTCCCATAATATTTCTAATGTAATTGAAGGAGTCTACCACTGAAATAGAGATATTATCTCACATTGATGAGCAAGTACCTTAACCACCTCAAACACAAGTGCTTTTAAGGCAATCCATAAGGGAACGAAGAATCATGAATTTTCATGATTATATTGATCTTTAAGAGCATAATTTTGACATAGGATTAAAAATGATCCTACATTTTTCCAAGAAGTCAAATAATGCTCTAATCCAGAAGGTGGATTAACGTCATGCAAGAAGAGTCAATGACATTTGGGAACTTATCAAATTGCCTGAAGGTTCGAGACTCGTTGGTTGTAAATGGATATTTAAAACCAAACGTGATTCAAGGGGCAATGTCAAAAAGTATATGGCTCGTTTTGTTGCCAAGAGATTCACTCAAAAGGAAAACATTGATATAAGGAGACTCTCACCCGTGTCGATGAAAGACTCCCTTTTAATCATGGTATTTGTAGCTCATTATGATTTGGGGCTATACCAAATGAACGTAAAGACTATATTTCTCAATGGAGATATAGAGAAATATATATATATAGTGCAACCAGAGAACTTTGAGTCCTCAAACTCAAAGCACCTAGTAGTTGATTAAAGAAGTATATTTATGGATTGAAATAGGCGTCCCGTTAATAGTACCGAAAATTTGATCAAGTGGTTGTTGATGCAATCTGGCCCGATTATTGTTTTGGTGTTGACAACGATTTAAGTTTAGTTGAGTGATTTCGGATTGTCCTAGTCGGGGACTGGGCACAAAGGGATTGAAATCTCGGTGAGTGAAGTTGGGTCCTGGTGAGTGAAGCCAGGTTGATTGAAATCCCGGTGAGTGAAGCCGGGTCCTGGTGAGTGAAGCCAGGTTGGACGGAAATCTCGGTGAGTGAAGCCAGGTTGATTGAAATCCCGGTGAGTGAAGTCGGGTCCTGGTGAGTGAAGCCAGGTGACTGAAATCCCGGTGAGTGAAGGCGGGTCTTGGTGAGTGAAGCCAGGTCCTAGTGAGTGAAGCTAGGTTGAGCGAAATCCCGGTGAGTGAAGTCGGGTGACCGAAACCCTGGTGAGTGAAGCCAGGTCCTAGCGAGTGAAGCTAGGTTGAATGAAGTCCCGGTGAGTGAAGCTGGGCACGGAGTCTTGGTCCGGGGGACTAAGCACGAGTCAGAGAAGGCTAGGGAGCCGTTCTCTTGACTTAGAGTTGAATTGGGAGTCGCTGGATTGGTCTGGTGACCGATCAGGGAGTTGGCACGAACTCCTGTTGTGGATCGGTCTGGTGACCGATCAGGGAGAGAACAGAAAGGTTTCTATTGAGCTTCTGATCGTTCTGGTGAACGATCAGAGAGTGGTCAGTAGCTTTGGGAAGAGATCTTGATCGATCAGTATGACCGATCAAATTGTCGCAACACTGTTCATCCCGACCAATCAGGAAGGCTCCTGATCGGTCAGGGAGTGACTTGGTCGGTCACTAGACCGATCAGGGCACACCCTGATGGGTCAGGTGACCGATCAGGAGGTGCTGGTTGAAAAGTTGAAGGTTCTGCCTTCAGCTGTTGGATCGGACTAGTGACCGATCCCTGAGCTGTGATCGGCCAGTGTGACCGATCACAAGAAGTCGCGATTCCCAGTATCTCACTGTGGACCAACCACGCTGGAGCCTGATCATTTAGGGCTTACCTTGATCGGTCTGGTGACCGATCAGGTTCATCTCTGATCGGTCTGGTGACCGATCAGTAGCTGAACTTTAATTTGAAATCACTATCAGACGCTCTGATCGCATCTGTTTTCTCTGCGCTTTCTCTGATACACTGCCGATTTCTTTGTGATACGCTTTGCTAAGCTTCTGATGAGTTTTCAGGTAATGGAGGATGACCCAAACAAAGGAGGAGGGTCAACTGGAGGCTTTCTTCTCGTCAGGTTTGGATGTTTTCTCTTCCCAGGTCTCAACGGCTTCTGGCGTGCGGTTGGCGACTGACGGAGGCTCAGCTGGAGAGGTCTTCAGTGGGCTGAGTGCTCAGGGAATCAGGGAGTCAGGCTGGGTTCAGTGGATGCTGATGGAGCTTGGCGATGGTAGCAGAAGCTTAAGACGAAGCTGGAAGCAGAGGAGCGACAAGGAAGCAACAGACAGAAAACTTGAGGAGTTTGGCTGGGCTGTGTGTGTGCTCTCTGTTGTTTCATGCTTGAGTGTTCTTGCCACATCCTTGTGAGCATTCCTTCTTAGTGTCTCGTGAACTTATCTTGTATCTTCTTGAGACCGCTTGTGGAGAGGTTTCTCCACCGAGAAGGAGGCGCTGTTATATCCGGGTTCACTGGGGCTTGATCTGCCGACGATCAAGGGATCGCCCACCTTACGGGCACGCCAAGGCATAGGGGCAAGTTATCCCTGAACCTTGTACATCGCCGTGTTAGCGATTTGGTTTTCTTTTCATTTCTGCATATTTCTGTTTGTGTTGTTTGTTTCCGCTGCTGCTAACTCTTAAGTGCAGAAGATTTCAAAGAGAAAGCAAAATCTGTGTCTGGCTACATTCATCCCCCCTCTATAGCCATCCAAGGACCAACAAGTGGTATCAGAGCTTGGGGCTCTGTTTAAACGGCTTAACATCCGAGAGCTAACAATGATGGCCATGGGAGGAGAAGTGTTCAGCACAAACATACCTCCATGCTTGGATGGATCTGATTTTTCATATTGGAGGTCAAGAATGAAATTTTATTTGAAGACAAACATGAGCATGTAGTTCTCAGTCAAGGAAGGTTTCTCCCCTCCAAAGGATCATGAGGGAAAAGAGCTTGAGTTTTTAAGTTGGTCGGCTGAGCAAATCAGAAAGGGGGAAGCCAATGCCAAAGCTGTGGTCACCCTACAATGTGGGATGACCAAGGAGCAGTTGATCAAGGTTGGCCCCTTCACCTCAACCAAAGACCTTTGAAACAAACTCATTGAGCTCCATGAGGGAACTCAAGATACATGGACAGCCAAGAAGGATCTCCTTCTCAGCCAACTCCAGAAATTGACAATGGGAGAAAATGAAACTGTAAGTATGCTTCATTGTCGATTCAAAGAGATCTACAATGGTCTTCACTCAATCAATGAGAAGGTAGAGAACCAAGATCTTATAAGGTATATCCTCAAATCTTTCCCTAGGAATACTTTGTGGTCATCCATGGTGGATGCCTACAAGGTATCTAAGGATCTTTCAATTATTAAGTTAGAAGATCTATTTTGTGAAATGGAACTACATGAGATCTCTAACCAAAGCCCAAAGGAGAAAGGGTTGGCTTTTGTGGCAGGTAATAGAAGAAAGGAGAAGAAGAAAGAAAAGGAGGAGAAGAACACCCATCACTTTGCTTTCATGGCTTTAGAAGAATCAAACAAGGAGAGTGAAGACGAAGCGAGTAGCTCCTCAACCGCGCCTTCATCATCTTCGGATGATGAAGAGGTAATCTCTCCGGAGTTAGATAAATGCTATAGGACAATAGCATGTTTAACTAAGTTGTTAAAAAATCTAAGAATAAGGTTAAGTCATTGAAATTAGAAGTAGAAGAATTAAAATCCTCTAGGGTTGAGGATATTCATGATGAGTCCCTTAAGGATGAAAACAAGACCCTAAGGAGTGAAATTGAAAACCTCAAGAATATTCTTGAGAAGTTTTCATTTAGCTCTAAAACCTTAGACATGATACTAAATTCACAAAAAGCGGTTTACAACAAGGTCGGTTTAGGTTACCAACCTAAAGAACCTAGTATCATGTCATTAATGTCTAGAACACATTTTGGATCATCAAATAATACTAGGGTTCAAAAAGTTAGAAAGAAAAAGACTAAGACATGGGTGCCTAAGTCCTTCATTGTTGAGTCATTAGGTCCCAAAATTTGGGTACCTAAAACCTCTATATTTAGAATTGTATAGGCATTGGTTGAGGGGAGCATCTATCAACATGGGTGGTTGATATTGGGTGCTCCAAATAAATGATCGGGAAAATTATTTATGGACACAAACTTAATATGTAAACATGCTTTGGGTTGATGATACGAACTTGAATTAGAACTATGAATTACCTAGAATGTTTAGATTTATTATTGCAAGTTTGAGGTTACTATGATTCTAAATGAGTTAGCCACAATATCAAGATAACAGGTTATTTTTGAAATGTCTGATTATATATCTCAAGCCTAAGGTTTCTTGTGAAAAGAAAAGTTTTATTTGTCTTGTTCAAGCAAGCCAAAATTTTCGTGTAGGTGTCTTACAACTTTAATGAATTATGACAAGCTTGTATGGGTTTTACAACATGAATGTGTTATGCCAACATTAATGTTTTACACATAGTTTGTGATGATTCAAAAATTCGGTTCAAAGATATATATAAATAGGTTGTGATGATTCAAGACTGAATACTGAAGATCTATGACTTAGTTGATCAAACCTGATGTTTTCCGTATGCCTAATATTAATTAGATTATCAAGGTATCAGTACTAAAATGTAGATTGGATTATCAAAATTGTTTGGTATAAACATGATCATGCTTAAAACATACTGATTAGGCTTTGATACAAATTTTTTTTTGGGAAATTCTTGATTCTTGAATGGGGAATTAGGATTATGGAATTGAGATATATTTTGAACTAACTTGAACATGTTTGTTTTTAATTTTTTTTTAAACAATGTTTTCCTTTGTTGATATGAAAATATACATTTGGATTAAAGGAACCTTTTAGAATCAAAGTAATTAAATTTGATTTTATTAGAGTTTGAAATGTGTGGTTGAAACGCAAGTTTCTGAAATTTTTCAGAAACTCTCCTGATCAGAAATCTGATCGGTCCAAAGACCGATCAGGGATCCTCCTGATTGGTCATCAGACCGATCAGAGGTCCTTCTGATCGGTCTGGTGACCGATCAGATCAAGGATCTCCTTGATTGGTTCAACAACTTCTCAGTCCGATCCCCTTTCAACAAATTGTATCAGTTTAATGATCGTACTACAAACAAATCTGATACAAAACTAATTACAATTGGAGTATACTCATCACACTTGGAACAAATGTAATACTGATTCGATACAAACTCGTGTTGAAATTTTTGAAATTCATATGAATGGGTTGTTTGAATCATGTCTCTTGTTCTTGATCTCTTGCTCCTTGATGAGGAATAATTTTTGATGGATCGCTTAGGCGTGCTAGAGGGGGGGGGGTGAATAGCACTTTTTCGGTCGTTTCTCTACAAAGTCGTTAGTTGGATAGCGGAAATAATAATATGTAAAATATAATAAGAAAACAATGCTAACAACCTGATTTACTTGGTATCCACCTCGGACGGGTGACTAATCCAAGAATCCGTCAGTGGATCAACCCCTGGATAACCTCCGGCTAGATCTGTCGCTCCTTGTGGGTGAAGAAACCTCGCCACAGCACTTCGGACACTATCTGATCACAAAAGACTACTAACTCACTTTACCCAAGCGAGTTTCGTCAAGTGAGATAGTAGGAAACGAGCCCCTTTAAATAGGGCTCGAGTCTGAAACAGCTGCTACCAGTCGACTACCCCTGGAGCAGTCGACTGCCCCTGGAGCAGTCGACTGGTCCCACTCAGATTCAACCGTTACAGTACAACGTTCGAATCTGCCAGCCTGTTCCAGCCTACATCAGTCGACTGCCCCTTGGCCAGTCGACTGGTCCATCCTAAGCCTAGGGTTACACTCCCGAGTACATGTCACTCCGCACTCAAACCCTCCTGGCTTAGCCCCTGAGTACACACACTCATACTCAGCCTCTCACAACCCAGTTGACTCTTCACCAGCAATCTTGACTCTCGCCTTCACGCCCTCTTCATCTTCGGCCCTCGTCCCTCGGATGCGCACGCAAACCTCCAGCTTGCCTCCATGTCACCCTTCACGTACGCCTCGAAGTCCGCGTCTCTCGGCTCATCATCTCTGCTATCCAACGGTCCCTCGGATGCACGTAAGCCTCCAGCTTGCCTCTATGCCATCCTTCACCTGAAGACATCAACCAAGTCCATGTGTACCTGTACACCTGCACACTCATGTACACATATGAGAACAACACAAATCCTAACTTAACCATATTGCCCACACATCAAAATATCATGATCCTCCAGATCATCTCAGGGCCGATTGCCCCAATATTTTTTAGTTAAGAAACCCAAACCATGGTTCAGAAATTTTTCTGAAATATTGAATGTCGATGAAGTCTACACCCCTGTTATGGGATTTCAATTGTTAATGCAGTCTGATCTTGAACGAATCAGAGTTACAGAAATTTTTCTAAAAACTGATCGTCTATAGATATATCAGAAATTTTTCTATATCAATCATCCGTCTGATAGAGCTGCATTACTTACTTGTCATATGAAACATATACAAGTTTGACCATGATATTATTTTGTATATGTTTTCATGTACAATTCATAATTACCTTTGATCATTTTGGGTTTGGGGAAAGTCCCTCGGTTAAGGGGGAGGTATATTTAAACATAATAACCATACCCTTTTCGATGTTTGACAAAGGGGGAAAGAATGGTTGATTAAGTTTAGGGTTAATTATTGTAGGGGGAGGATCTTGATTCTCTTACAATAATTGACCTCAATTGATGTAATACCTAAACTTAAATCGGGGCTGTCAAACAACAAAAAGGGGGAGATTGTTGATGCAGTCTGGCCCGATTGTTGTTTTGGTGTTGACAACGATTTAAGTTTAGTTGAGTGATTTCGGATTAAGTCCTAGTCGGGGACTGGGCACAAAGGGATTTAAATCTCGGTGAGTGAAGCCTGGTCCTGGTGAGTGAAGTCAGGTTGATTAAAATCCCGGTGAGTGAAGCCGGGTCCTAGTGAGTGAAGCCGGGTTGGACGGAAATCCCGGTGAGTGAAGCCAGGTCCTGGTGAGTGAAGGCAGGTTGATTGAAATCCCGGTGAGTGAAGTCGGGTCCTGGTGAGTGAAGCCAGGTGACTAAAATCCCGGTGAGTGAGCGGGTCCTGGTGAGTGAAGCCAGGTGACTAAATCCCGGTGAGTGAAGCCGGGTCCTGGTGAGTGAAGCCAGGTCCTAGTGAGTGAAGCTAGGTTGATCGAAATCCCGGTGAGTGAAGCCGGGTCCCGGTGAGTGAAGTCGGGTGACCGAAACCCAGGTGAGTGAAGCTAGGTCCTAGCGAGTGAAGCTAGGTTGAATGAAGTCCCGGTGAGTGAAGCTGGGCATGGAGTCTTGGTTCGGGGGACTGAGCACGAGTTAGAGAAGGCTAGGGAGCCGTTCTCTTGACTTAGAGTTGAATTGGGAGTCGCTGGATCGGTCTGGTGACCGATCAGGGAGTTGGCACGAACTCCTGTTGTGGATCGGTCTGGTGACCGATCCAGTAACGTCTGATCGGTCTGGTGACCGATCAGGGAGAGTTTCTGTTGAGCTTCTGATCGTTCTGGTGAACGATCAGAGAGAGGTCAGTAGCTTTGGGAAGAGATCTTGATCGATCAGTGTGACCGATCAAATTGTCGCGACACTGTTCATCCCGACCGACTAGGAAGGCTCCTGATCAGTGAAGGAGTGACCTGATCGGTCACCAAGCTGAAGGTTCTACCTTCAGTTGTTGGATCGGACTGGTGACCGATCCTTGAGCTGTGATCGGTCAGTGTGACCGATCACAAGAAGTCACGATTCCTAGTATCTCACTGTGGACCGATCACGCTGGAGCCTGATCATTCAGGGCTTACCTTGATCGGTCTGGTGACCGATCAGGTTCATCTCTGATCGGTCTGGTGACCGATCAGTAGCTGAACTTTAATTTGAAATCACTATCAGACGCTCTGATCGCGTCTGTTTTCTCTGCGCTTTCTCTGATACACTGTCGATTTCTTTGTGATACGCTTTACTAAGCTTCTGATGAGTTTGCAGGTAATGGAGGATGACCCAAACAAAGGAGGAGGGTAAACTGGAGGCTTTCTTCTCGTCAGGTTTGGATGTTTTCTCTTCCCAGGTCTTAACGGCTTCTGGCGTGCGGCTGGCGACTGACGGAGGCTCAGCTGGAGAGGTCTTCAGTGGACTGAGTGCTCAGGGAGTCAGGCTGGGTTCAGTGGATGCTGATGGAGCTTGGCGATGGGAGCAGAAGCTTAAGACGAAGCTGGAAGCAGAGGAGCGACAAGGAAGCAACAGACAGAAAACTTGAGGAGTTTGGCTGGGCTGTGTATGTGCTCTCTATTGTTTCGTGCTTGAGTGTTCTTGCCACATCCTTGTGAGCATTCCTTCTTAGTGTCTCGTGAGCTTATCTTGTATCTTCTTGAGACCGTTTGTGGAGAGGTTTCTCTACCAAGAAGGAGGCGCTGTTATATCCGGGTTCACCGGGGCTTGATCTGCCGACGATCAAGGGATCACCCACCTTACGGGCACGCCAAGGAGTAGAGGCAAGTTATCCCCGAACCTTGTACATCGCCGTGTTAGCGATTTGGTTTGTTTTTCATTTCTGCATATTTCTGTTTGTGTTGTTTGTTTCCACTGCTACTAACTCTTAAGTGCAGAAGATTTTAATGAGAAAGCAAAATCTGTGTCTGACTACATTCACCCCCCCCTCTATAGCCATCCAAGGATCAACAATGGTTACCTCATTTGGCTTTAAGGAGAATTCCATTGATCAATACATATATGTCAAGTTCAATGGGAATAAGTTGTTGGTGCAGACAGCACCCAAGTCGAACCTGTGTTTTGATAATGGCAAAAGGGTTCAAAAAGATAAGATATTATGTTTATCTAACATGTTTACTAAGTTTACAGGAAAAGATGTCCTAGGTACACTGGGCACGAAGTCCTGGTCGAGGACTGGGCACGAAGCCTTGGCAAGGAGCTGGGCACCAAAGACCTGCTCGGAAGGTGGGCACGAAGACCTGCTCGGAAGGTGGGCACGAAGACATGTTGGGACCGGGTGCATGTTGACAAGGATACGAGTTCGTAAAATTCAAAATTTTTACGTGCAGCGGAAGAGTTTGCATAAAATAATTTCCTAAATTATTTTAACTTCGTATCTAGCATGCAACCCTATGGTGTGTTGACATAATCATAAAATAAAATATTGCGGAAAAGTAAACTAATTTACTTTTATACCTCGCGTATCTCGAAGGAAGGGACGAGATCCAACCGTAGCGTCCCTTGGAAGCTTCGCCTCTATTCGCGTCCATGCCGAGTTCTCTTCGGTATGACTTCGCAAAGTCACGAGTTTTGTGCCGATGAGAACTACTAGATTCTCGGAAGGCACAACTAGAAGAATAAGAGAAAATAATGGAAAACTAACCAACGAAGTAACGGAATCGAATTCCAGGAAGAGAGGAATCGCTATCCGCTTCTTCTTCTTCGTGTTCGGGTTCTCCTTCTTCTTCTTGAAGCTCACGGCCTCCACCACCTTGGATGTAGGTTGGGCGCCGGCCCTAGGGGAGCTAGGGTGGGCGCCGGCCCTAAGGGAAGAGAGGGAGAAGGAGGAGAGGAGAGATTAAGAGAGAGAGGGAGAGAATAATTAATCTCTTAATTAATTGATTGGAATAAGGGCTAGCCTTTGGTTCCTTTATATAGTAGCAACTCCTTTGCTAAGTCTCCCTCTAAACCGAATTAACGGAATTAACGGAATTAGTTATAAGAAATTTATCTTCTAAATTTTCTTATTAATTATTCCGTTTAAACCGAGTCTTTATTATAAACCAATTTATAATAAAACTAATTCTTCTTCTCTTTAAATTATGGAATAAATTTTTATAGAAATTTATAAACTTTCTTATTATGGAAAAATCAATTCATAATTGATTTTTATAAAATTAAAATAAACCAATTCATGGATTATTTTAACTTCCATAAAAGGAATAAATTTCTATAAATTTATTTATATAAATTCTTTATACAAATTTATTTATCCATAATTTATAAAATAAATCACACTAGATTTATTTTATTAATTAAACCAATTAAATTGGTTTTTCTCCCTTTAATGGCCGGCCAACACCAAGAGGGTGGACACCCTCTTTGGTCGGCCAAAACAACCCGAACCGATCGCGAATTAAACCCATTTAATTCGCCCAAAAAGCCTTCAAAAGACTTAGCCATTTTTAGCTTCCATTGCGCCTCTGACTAACTCAGATTCGACTTATTTCTCTTGATCGGAAAATCCAATTTTCAACTCGTTTTAAATCCCTCGGATTACTCGTAGTGCGTGTGACTAAATAGGCTTTCGATTTATGTTGGCCGTCTATAATTTAACTAATTATAGAACGATCATGAGTGACACCTAGTAGTACATAATGATCCCCAATTAATCGAAAGATCAACGGTTTGACCTCAGAAGAATTATCTAAAACCCTTCAGTAGCTCTAATGAATCGTGCCCCATTCCCTTCACCACCTTATACCCACTTGGTTCAGGACACGGTCAATGGTGTCAGTCCCCACTAGGCTGACTACGTCACACCTAGCCCAAGTAGTGTCTTTCTCGTCCTTGGATTTCTAATTACTCTCATGTATTTAAGAGACTCGCACTCTTAACATGATATGCTCTGGCCAGAGGCTTTGAGTAACAATCCGACGATAGGCCTGGGTATACATCTCCTCGCAAGGAGTGGTGAATCCTTTGTAGGCTGTTCAAACATTCTTCGGGCACTTCGGCTTATACCCGATCATCCTGGGTCCACACCTCCTTGAGATGCTTGCTTAAGATGTCAAAGTATAAGTCTCCATGACCAAGATACTTGAACACCGCAAGTCAAAGGAACATCGCACTTAAGCCACAGTAAGATCTTCATTGACATATCTATATGTAGATTCCCATATGAAGTCTTACAGCTAGTCACTCCAATGAACTAGTTCCCTTAACTAGCATCCATGTTTATCTCCGGACATCCCAATGTCACCAGCCAGTGAGAATCAGCTGATTAGAGAATAACCCATGCTAGTCTCAACAGAATTGATAATGTCCGTATTTATCAATTCATCGACTAGGGATATTTCCAACACTTCACATTTGCACATTTAGAGATAATCACTAGTG
>JAGFNQ010003980.1:177886-277780 GCA_024364735.1 Boesenbergia rotunda | reverse complement strand
ATCAGACTGAATTAGTTTGTGATTGGATTTGGTTGCTTACCTTGATTGCATGATTCACATATTAGGTTTTCATTATTTCTGATGTTGGGGATACCTTTGATTAAGCCAAGTTGGGTAATTTTTGAGATAGTTCTCAAATTGGTATGTCCTAATCTCCTATGCCAGAGGTTTGATTGTTCTAATTGTGTTAACATACATTTGGGTATAATAGGAAGATTTATAGTGTATACATTATTTTTCCTAGTGCCCTTAAGTATGATTTCTGAGTCTTGTTCATTTCTAATTAGGCAGTTGGAACTGTTGAAAGTAACTCTATAACCAGTATCACATAACTGACTTATGCTAAGCAAGTTAAAATTAAAGTTTTCAACCAATAGAACTTTCTTAATAATGAAATCAGATTTAAGCTCAATGTTACCTGACCCAATTACCTTGAGTGTGGCATTATTATCGAATGCCACTGAGCCTAGGTTTTTGAGTTTGAGCTTGGTGAACTTCAATTTATCTCCAGTCATGTGTCTGGAGCAACCGCTATCCAACATCCATTGGTCCAAATCTTTATGTTCCTACGCATAAAGAATTTTCTTGATTTGGATCCAATTAGAATCAGGAATAGCTTAAATTGAGTTTCACTGCCTAGTCTGTCTCACCCAAATCTAGGGTTTTCAATCACGTTAACCTTATAGGTTTTGTGAGACAGGTTTTGATAGTTTTAAAATTTTGATTAATTTTGAAAACAATTAAATTTGTTTAAATCTATAAATAACTGAAATTTTGTGTTAGATTCGAATTTGACAAAAATTAATTTGAATTTGAAATTCAAAAATTGGCTTCCAGGTCTTGGCGAGGCACTAGGCCTTCTTTGGCCGAAGCCTTATGGGATCATCCACCCTTTCCTTGACAAAGCCTTTTAATGAAATTTCATTTTCAAAATCAATTTCTGAAAAATTTCTGGTCTAACTAGTTTGGGTTTTGGATCGGTAGCTTCGGCTGGTTTCACCAGTCTAAAGAGACCAAGTAAACTTGATCTTATTAGAATTGGTTTCCCCAACGTACTATCATCTCACCTCCACCCAATACTATGTTGTCAAATTTCAGCTAAGTTTGTTTAGTCCTTAAGCTAGCCTAAGTCTAAGCATGGTAAATTGCAGAAATTAAATAGACAATCAAACAAGCAATTTCAATCAAGAACTACAAATTTATCTAATAATGAAGATAGTTTTCAGTTTGGCTCCCCCTGGACTAAAGCCACGGTAATGATTAGGCAAGATGTGAATCTTGTCCTTGGGGATCCAATACTGATTTGATCCAGTTGATATGTTCAGGCATAATTTAGGTACCCATGCCTGAATTTTTCCTCTGGACTGATTCAGTACAGACAAATATGATCTTTGTCGGGATTTGGTTCGGTAGCCAAGTCCAGATCGATTTAGAACTGATTTCTGTTTTCCAAGGATCATGTCAAGACCCTTGGAACCAGATGTAAATCGTTCTAAAACTGTTCTAAATTCCTTAACCTGAGTTTTCAGGGCGGAGTTCTCCTTTTCAAGTTTTTCAACTTGAATAGAAGTTCCTTCCTGAACCTTCTCGGTTAAGGGTTTAGAGTCAGCTCCCTCTTTCAGGAGTTTTACTTCCTGTCGGAGGGATTCGACCCGGAGTTTGGCTTTTGCCAAATCACGAGAAAGAAAAGAAATCAATTCAGTTAACTGTAATCTATTAAAACTAGTTACCTTAATTTCTCCGTCCTCTGTGAAGGTCAGCTCGTCATCCTCTTGTTCTAATTCTGACTCTGTCTCGACTTTATCTGAGGCGGTCAGAGCTAGGAGGTTGGACTGGGGTGCCTCTTCTTCTTCTTCTGAGGAAGACTCGTCCCAGGTTGCTTGTAGCGCCTTCTTTCTTCTCGGCTTCTTCGTCTCCTTTAGGTTAGGGCACTCTGACTTGTAGTGGCCCTTTTTCTTGCACTCGTAGCAGGTTACATTGGGCTTGTTTGCTGGTTCAGTTGGTTCGTCCTTTCTTCGGTCGGTTTTTCATTTGTTGGTTCGGTTCTTCAGCTCCTTGTAGTAGCTTCGAGCGAGCCAGACCAGTTTAGTTTGATCTCCTTCTTCATCTTCTGAGTTTGTGTCAGACTCGGGTTCAAGTTCAATTTTCTTCTTCGTTGTCTTCAAGTTTTTACCTGCAATGAAAGCGATACCTTTTTCGACCGAATTGGTGTTAGTCTGTTCGTGCAGTTCTAGTTCAGAAAATAATTCATCTAGTTTTATTTTAGAGAGATCTCTAGAGACCTTGTATGCATCTACCATAGATGCCCACAAGGTGTTTCTAGGAAAGGCGTTTAGAGTATACCTTATTAGGTCACGGTTTTCAACCCTGTGACCTATTGAATGAAGACCGTTCATTACCTCCTGGATTCGTGCGTGGAGCTGGGCTGCTGTTTCGTTGTCGGCCATCTTGATAGTGTAGAGTTTATTCAGTAGCAGATCCCTTTTGCTGATCCTGGTGTCCGAAGTCCCTTCGTGCAGCTCGATCAGTTTTGTCCATAGCTCTTTTGCACTGTTGAAGGGGCCCACTCGGTTCAGCTCTTCCTTTGTCAGCCCGCATTGTAGGGTTTGCGTTGCTTTTGCGTCGGCTTCTATCTTGCGCTTTAGAGTGTTGTCTCACTCTGAGTAGCTTTATGGAAGTCCTTCTGCATTTCGGGGGATCTCCAGACCGGACTGGATAATGATCCACATGTCCACCTGAGTTTTCAGGTGGACCTCCATGCGACTTTTCCAGTAGGAAAAGTCTTCTCCACTGAAGAGTGGAGGTCTAGCGGTGCTGAATCCCTCTTGCATAGACATTTGTTCTGTAAAAGGAAATCTTACAAAAAAAGGTGTCCCAAGACTTGGTCTTGGATTAGCAGTGCGGGATAAAGATAATTAAGAAATAAAATTAATTAAATTCGAAAAAGAATCCGAAAAAAAATATTTCAAACTGGTGGTTGCACCAAATTTGAAAACCCCGCTCTGATACCACTTGTTGGATCGAGAAGCCCGATAGAGGGGGGGTGAATATCGGAAAACTTTCGGATTTACGTAAGAGTAAGTGCACAGCGGAAAATGAAATAAAAACAATCACAAAGACACAGTCGATTTACTTGGTTCGGAGCCTGTGTCGACTCCTACTTCAAGGCCCACGGTCGTTGACCGTTTACTTTGGGCAATTCTATATCAGGCGCAAAAATCGTTTACAAAAGATTACAGGATTAGAATGAAGTACAGTAAACGTTAAACTAGCTCTTTTACCGACGTCCGGAGTAGATCGATTATGTCGGGGCAGCAGGACGTCATCGGCTTGATTTGGAGAGTTTCCGGGGCAAGGCGCGAGAGCAGAAGAGCTTTGAGGCGTTGAAAGAATTGATCCCTTGAAGCCTTGGTCGAAGGTCTCTTATATAGGGCCTGGGGGCTCCCGGGATGTCGGGGGCGCCCCCCACATGGCGTTTGATCCAGTTGTAGCTCGGTCGCCGTCTGATCCCCTTATCCTCGGGATCCGCTTTGACCGGGGCGCCCGCAGCGCTCGGGGCACCCGGATTGACCGGGTCAAACTCTATCCTTTGGCTTTGCTTGGCTTCGAGGGGTTCGGGTTCGATGTATGCGCATGGGGGCGCCCGGGACGCTGGGGGCGCCCGGGAGCAGCGGGGGCGTCCGGGAGCACGGGGGCGCCCCGAATATGAGCTGTCGAAGCCACTTTACATTTGTTGTGTTTGGTGTTCACCTTGGGGGCGCCCTGGTCAGCAATTGCCTCACTCCTTTGAGGCACTCTGAGCTGCAGACTCACGTTCCTTCGGTCCTGCATCCAGGGTTAGTCCAAAACACAATAACATAATAAATTATTAGATTTATACAGCCTTAGCTGTCTTGGTTCTGACTTTGGTCTCCAAAATGGAGCCCTAGGTCGAACCGACGCCTACTGTTCCCTCGACGGGGAACGCGTCCTCACCTACTCCTCTCGGGAGAATTTACCTGATGCCAACCGTTCCTTTGGTTGGACTTTTGCCTGACGGTCCTTTGTCAGGTGTTGTAAACTGGCAGTCCTTCGCCAGTTGCCTAGCAGTCCTTTGCTAGGGTTTCGGTCCCAGACTGTCCTTCGCCTGGAGCCCAGCAGTCCTTCGCTAGGACTTTCTTTCCTGGCATTCCTTTGCCAGTGCCTAGCAGTCCTTCGCTAGGGCTTTTCCTGCACACTTGATTAACTTGTTAGAAAACAAGAAAGACTTAACTTTTGACCTATGTTGCCATTATCAAAACACAGGTTTGACTTAGGTGCATTCTGCACCAACATTTAATTCCCTATTTTCTCTTCTAAACATGAATCATTTAAACTAGAAGAAGATGAAATATGCATGTTATTCCTAAGTGTCATAGATTCTAGTTTTTCATTTAGCATGTAAATTTTATTTTTCAAATATTTAATTTTCTTTCTAGCTTTAAATAAGTTATCATTTGTGCTAGAAATTATTTTAACTAAAGTAGTAGTGGGTAGCTTGTATATCTCACTTACCGAGACGTCCGAGTCCAAAGTTGATCCTCCCCCTTCACTTGAGCTCCCTTAATTCTCACTTGAGCTTTTTTCCTTCTTTAACTTCGGATGAAGTGGAGGCTATATCTTCAATTCCCATTAAAGTAAAATGGGACACATGATGTTTTTCTTCTTCCGATGATGATGATTCATCTTATGTTGCCTTTAAGCTTTGGACCTTCTTCCACTTTTCTTTTGTTTTCTTTTTTTCTTCTTTACTTCCTTTTTCTTCAAGAGAAGGCATTCATCTCTCATGTGTCATTCTCCTTAACAATTGTAGCATATAATTTTTCTCGTCCTACTCTTGCTTCTTGAACTTTTCCTACCATGAGATTTATTAATTGAAAAATGTTTAATGGCTTTTCTCATTTTTCTTACCATGTAGGCTTCCTCATCACTATCCATGGATGCACTTGACTCTTCCAAATCGGATGATGAGGCATTCTTCTTCTTGTCTTTTCCCTTGTTTGCCACAAGGGCTACTCCTCCTGGTTTGTAAATTTTTTCATTTGCTCCTCCAATCCGAGTTTCATGGAGCTCCATGGTTGAGAAGAATTCTTCTAGAGAAGTTTTCTCTAGATCCTTGGATATGTAATATGAGTCTACCACTGAGCTCCAATTTATCGTTCTTGGGAAGGCATTGTTGACTTTCATCAATATATCTCGGTTAAAGAGTTGCTCGCCTGTACTTGTTAGTCCATTTAGAATTTCTTTAATTTTAGCATGTAAGGTAGATACCTTCTCCCCTTTGTAAAGTTTGATGTTGTTGAATTGAGATCGAAGAAAGTATCTCTTTACCAATTTTGCTTCCGAAGTGCCTTTATAAAGCTCTATTAGCTTATCCCATGGATCTTTGGCACTTGTGTAGGTTCCAATTCTTGTTATCTCTTATTGGGGAAGTACACTTGAAGGTGATGCAAGGCTTTTGAATTTGTTAGATGATCATCTTTTTGCTTCTTGCTCCACCTTATCTTTTCAAGTGGCTTATTCTTTTGATCCCAAGGCATCTCACAACCATTTTCCATGATTAGCATTATATCAAAATCGGTATCGAAGAATACATCCATCCTCTTCGTTCACCAAGAGAATTCTCCTTCGAATTTTGGTAGTTGGATGTGCGAGCGGACCATTTTGATGAATATGCTCTTTTAGGCGGTTAGTCCAATTGAAGGCGACCTTGCGCTCTGATACCAATTGTTAGGACCGATGAATCGGCAGGGGGGTGAATAGCTTGGTCACCCAAATTTGATATCATCCTACAAATATTAGCGCAAGCGGAAATACAAGCTAAGCAATTAGACATAAAACTAACACGTTATCGTTTACGTGGTTTGGAGATAACTTGCTCTTACTCCATGATGTGTCCTTGAGGTGGATGAACCTTTGATCCTTCGGTGGATCAATCCCCGGTAATCTCCGGCTAGAACTTTCTCCTTCTCGGTGGAGAAAAACCTCTCACAATCTTCTCTTCCTCTTTACAAGATGAAAGCTAGGGTTAGGAGGAAGAGTGTGGACTTGGAAGCTTGAGCACTTGAGTAAGGATGTTTCATAATAGAACAATTAACTCTTCTCAAGTCTCAAGCTCCTCCTTAAATAGAGAAGAGAGCTGCTAACAAAACAGCTTAACCCCGATACCAGTCGACTGTCACTAGGACCAGTCGACTGGTGTCCAACCAATGGCTAGCCTAACAGCTGGATTTCAAACATACCAGTCGACTAATTCCGAGACCAGTCGACTGCTACATGCTATTCAACCTTACAGAAAGATCAGTCGATTGGTTCCCTTACCAGTCGACTGCTACAGTTACACTCTCAGTGCTGCCAGTCAACTGCTTCTCTTGCCAGTTGACTGCCCCAGCTTACAAACTCACTCTCAACCTCTCCGGAGTCCATCCTTCGTGTATGCCTTGAAGTCTACTTCCTCGGCTTGCCCTTTGAAGTTCTCTTTCTTCAGCTCTCGTCCCTCCGATGCGTACACAAGCCCGCGGCTTGTCTCCATGCCATCCTTCGCATATGCCTTTGAAGTCTACTTCCTTAGATCGTCCTTTGAAGTCGTCTTCCTTCGGCTCTCGTCCCTTGGATGCTTTAGTCATTTATTCCTCATGTGTGGTTCACCAAGTCCTGCAAGACTCAAACAGACACATCAAACCAATATGAAAATCTAACTTAATCATATTGACACACACATCAAAACACATGATCTATGCGAACAAACTTGGGTCGATTGCACTAATAGAGTTGACTTGAGTTGGAGTTTCTATGTTTGATCAATATGTTAATTGTTCGAGTGAGACGTCAACTATGTCAATGTTGACAAGATACTGTTGATGCAGTCTGGCCTGATTGTTGTTTTGGTGTTGACAACGATTTAAGTTTGATTGAGTGAATTCAGATTAAGTCCTGGTCGGGGACTGGGCACGAAGGTGAATGAAATCCCGGTGAGTGAAGCCGGGTCTTGGTGAGTGAAGCCAGGTGACGAAAATCCCGGTGTGTGAATTTGGGTCCTGGTGAGTGAAGCCAGGTGACTGAAATCCTGGAGAGTGAAGCCGGGTCCTGGTGAGTGAAGCCAGATGAATGAAATCCTGGTGAGTGAAGCCAGGTCCTAGTGAGTGAAGTTAGGTTGACCGAAATCTCGGTGAGTGAAGCCAGGTGAATGAAATCCTGGTGAGTGAAGCCAGGTCCTAGTGAGTGAAGCTCGGTTGATTGAAATCCCGGTGAGTGAAGCCGGGTCCCGGTGAGTGAAGTCGGGTGACCGAAACCCTGGTGAGTGAAGCCAGGTCCTAGTGAGTGAAGCTAGGTTGAATGAAGTCCCGGTGAGTGAAGCTGGGCACGGAGTCTTGGTCCGGGGGACTGAGCACGAGTCAGAGAAGACAGGGGAGCCGTTCTCTTAACTTAGAGTTGAATTGGGAGTCGCTGGATCGATCTGGTGACCGATCAGGGAGTTGGCACGAACTCCTGTTGTGGATCGGTCTGGTGACCGATCCAGTAATATCTGACCGTTCTGGTGAACGATCAGGGAGATAACAGAAAGGTTTCTGTTTGGCCTCTGATCGGTCTGGTGACCGATCAGGGAGAAGTCGGATGAGTTCACAAAGTTTCTGTGAGGAACTTTGATCGGTCAATCTGACCAATGAAATTGTCGCGACACTGTTCATCCCGATCGATCAGGAAGGCTCCTGATCGGTCAGGGAGTGACCTGATTGGTCACCAGACCGATCAGGGCACAACCTGATCGGTCAGGTGACCGATCAGAGGCTTTGGCCTGCGAGAGCTGGAATTCCTCCAGGAAAGTGTTGGATCGGTCCGGTGACCGATCCACGACCTATGATCGGTCAGTGTGACCGATCACAAGAAGCCGCGATTCCCAGTTTCTCACTGTGGACCGATCAGGCTGGAGCATGATCGTTCAGGGCTTACCCTGATCGGTCTGGTGACCGATCAGGTTCATCTCTGATCGGTCATCGATCAGTAGCTGAACTTTAATTTGAAATCGCTGTCAGACGCTCTGATCGCGTCTGTTTTCTCTGATACACTGCTGATTTCATTTGATATGCTGTGCTAATCTTCTGTTGGAGTGTGCAGACATTACAGGGATGATTCAAGCCAAGGAGAAGAGTTAATGGTGACTTTCACCATGGCAGGTTTGTCCATTTCCTATTTCCAGGTCTCAATGGCTTCTGGCGCACGGCTAGCAACTGACGGAGGCTCAGCTGAAGAGGTCTTCAGGGACTGAGTGCTCAGGGAGTCAGGCTGGGTTCAGTGGATGCTGATGGAGCTTGGCGATGGGAGCAGAAGCTTAAGACGAAGCTGGAAGCAGAGGAGCGACAAGGAAGAACAGACAGAAAACTTGAGGAGTTTGGCTGGGTTGTGTTTGTGCTCTCTGTTGCTTCGTGCTTGAGTATTCTTGTTACATCCTTGTGAGCGTTTTCCTCCTATTGTCTCGTGAGCTTAACTTGCATCATTTGGAGACTTTGTGTGGAGAGGTTTCTCCACCGAGAAGGAGGCTTATTATATCCGGGTTCATCGGGGCTTGATCTGCCGACGATCAAGGGATCGCCCACCTCACGGGCACGCCAAGGAGTAGGGGCAAGTTATCCCCGAACCTTGTACATCGCTGTGTTAGCGTCGGTTTGTGTTCTTTCTCTGTTTTGTTCTTTTTGTTGTGCTTGTTCCGCTGCTAATCTGATCGCAGAAAGAAAACATCAAAAGTGCCAAGATTTGGTGTCTGGCTACATTCACCCCCCCTATAGCCATCCAAGCACCAACAGATACTTGACAGTCAATCAATATGTTAAGTTGATTGAGCGAAAACTCAAGTAGGCCAAGGTTAATAAGACACTTGACAAAATATAAAAAGTCTAAATGGGTCACGATTGATCGAACACTTGAAGGTCGGCAGTTCAATATAGAGTTAGCATGAGATAAAAAGTTTAAGTGGGTCATGGTTAACTGGATACTTGATGATTGAAAATCCAATAGATAGAGAAAAATTCAAGTGGGTTACAGTTGAGACATGAGGCATGAAGTCCCGGCAAGTCAAGGTTGACTGAATGCTAGGAAACGAGAAACTCTTGACAAGTCAAGGTTGAGTATATGCTAGGCAATGATGAAGTCCTGATAGATTAAGGTTGATCGAATGCTAACCAATGAGAAGTTTTGGTAGGCTAAGGTTGATTGGATGTTGAGAAAAAAAAAGTCCTCGTAGCTTAAGGCCAACTAGATACCAGACAAGATAAGAATTCGGCTTTGGTAAGGATGAAATAAGAATTTTGGATGATTGATAGGGTATATCAATCGACTAATGGATGTAAACCCAAAACCTAAAAAAAAAAGAGAAAAGAAAACAATTGTTATAGTAATGCTATAGTAACCGTTGAACAATATTTTTCTACAATGTTGCTATAGTAATAGTCAACTGATAGACACTATAGTAGTGTATTGAAGCTTCAAAATCGATTGTTTGATTCAATTGATGTTTGATATCAATGGACAAATATCGATTGAGAACCAAACAGAAGCAAGTCAAAGCAGATCTATCGACTATAGTGTTTATCAGTTGACTGATGATAGTCAAACAAATCAAGAAAGAGTTGCTCTATAAATTTAAACTACCAAATCCAACAAGGAAATCAATTGATGGGTAAGATCAATTGATTCTCAGGCGGAAATTAGTCCCGACTCGAATGCTATAAAGAAGGGTTTCAAGGAGATTTTTAGAGCTAGTTCTTGAGGATTTGAAGATGAAGTGTCGTTGTATTTCCCACCACCAATAGGCATCCCAAAACGACAAAAGAGAAATAAAGCAAAGTTTTCATTATAAAGTCGTTTTCACTTTCATTTGTCTTTACTTTCTTATTTCTTATTTCTTGTTTCTTGTTGTATTGTGTGAAAATAAATTGTAAGAGGTTTCTCTGCCTTCAAAAAGTATCCGAGAAGGAGAAGATTTAGTGATGATAGATTATTAGAATTAAGTTTTGGATTAGTCGTCCTAAGAGGTGGATACCAAGCAAAATCAAGGTGTTGTATGCATGTGGCGTCAAGTTTAATTAAATATTCCATTGCGTGTTCAAACGACGAGCTGCAATCGAGACATACATGTTGCATGGACAACAAATGTTTGTGTTCAAGATCACTTAGATCCCTAAACCCAACACACATATATTTGATGAGAGACAAGATATGGTCTCCCTCCTCTAATATAGATGGTTGTTTGTGCTCCAAGCCACCCTAAATAAGACAACGACCATTGCCCATTAACAAAGAGACATGAGATTACATGAAATCTTAGCTTTAGTGCTGGACTACCACGGTAAGAAAGGGGATACTAAACCATAATGACATCCTAAAACAACTCAACAAGCTATGAGTTAGAAAGATGAGAATTCCAAATAAGATGACTTTGTGACAGACTTATTATTGGGTTCGAGATACTGAGGGAGATGAAGGTAAGACACTTTATATTATGGAAGTGAAGACAAGTTGGCCGGGGTATGTCAAGTTAAAGTCAAACTTCCTTGTGGGATGCCTTTAAAGAAATCCTACGAGTCTAGAACCAGTCTAGTAAAATTTTTAAGAGATTATAGAGTCGGGTCGAGAATTAAAAACTTTTTTATTTATACTATCCAATTTGGATGAACTTAATGAACACTAAAGTTGTTGTCGTGATCTAGAAGTCATGAGTTTTAGTCTCGAAAATAGGTCGGCTAGATGGGTTGGAGGTGAATAGCCCTGCAATTAGAGTTAGACAATCTCTTGCTTTTTATTTAGCAAGGGCAAGAAAATTAAGTAATTAAAATAAATAATATAAAAAAGGCTAAGTAAGAGACACAAAATTTACATGGCTGCAATCAAGGAGGTTGCTAACCTAAGACGGTTGAAAGCTCACTAAAAATCTCCTTCATGTAGGCGAAGTAGCTTCTTACAAACATTGGAAAGCCTAGAAAAGAGTAAGGAAATTAAATTACAATTGTTGTGTAAAATTCCTAGCTCCAAGAGGTCATTTATAACCTTTTGGTCAAAGTAACCGTTTGTTGATGTGACGCTCATGGTGCCTTAGTTGCGACCTTGAGCACCTCAGTTGGATAAAGTTTTATCCATGCGACCAACGTTCACTTTGCGATACTGTTCACTTGAGGTGCCCTCATCTACAACTGAGATACCTCAGTTCCAATTTGTAGCAGATGCAACTCTGGCACCCGAGACGCCCTCAATCACACATGAGGCGCCTTGGGTCTTCAAGATAAACCTCTAAGTTGATCTTCGCAGAGAGAGATGCTTGGACTGTTGACTGGGCGTACGAATGACAACAATTGGATCGAAGAGGAGTGCTGGATCGCAAGTGACGCGATCTGGAGCATTGATCGTGAAGTCATGATCTGATCGTTGGTGAAAAGACTTGATCTAAAGCGTTACATCGAATCTAGTGGCTGAGATCAAAGGGGATCTGAAGAGTTACAACCATCTAAATATGATAGCTGAGATCAAAAGGCTATCTGAAATGTTACCACCCTCCAGATCGAACAACCCAGATCAATCCTAAAACCAAAGGTCACACCCACCTGTAGCAAAGCAATATTGTTTTACAGAGATAGTATTGAATACTAACTTCGACGATATATTATATCAGTTTGCATTCTTCCGACATCAACCCCTGAACCGACCCAATAAGAGGGACATCCGAAGGTTCCACTCAACTGGAGGATGAATTCAAATCAACCGAGAAGATTTGAATGTGAATTCTAAAATTTTAAAATGTTTCTATGGTATAAGCAATCAATTGAGCCCCTACCAATCAACGTAACCTACTAGCCAGTTAACTGGCAATCGTCTAAGGCCTTAACTATCCCTATGCAATGTGTTCAAATAATCGATTGATGGAAGATGCCCAATGCCAAGCCCATTGATGCTCCATCATCACATGCCGATTAATAATTCTCATGCACATCGGGGGACCTACTGATTTGAAGTCAGATGCTTACCAATTGATGCAGTGTGTAAATTAAATGATGAGTAAATGCGAGTAGATGTGCGAGCACAGGGGGAGCGCACTCTCAATGATGATAAAAGAGGATTCTTTCATCCCAATATTTCCGTTAATCCGTTTCAAAATTAACACGGAGATAAATCATGAGTCGATCATTCTAAAATTTTAATTATTCAAATTACATGATGTTTGTTATAAGAAGGCACATTAAGATTAGAGAATTTTTTAAAAACAAACCTAACTTTCGTATTTCTTAAAAGACATTTATTTTTTATTTTATCCGTCTTATCAATCGACGTTACATTCAAAAAAATAATATTGCCACTATCATATTGAATTTCAAAGAACAACACTTACTACTGTAACTATTACTGATAAGGATTTATAACAAAATTGAATTATTTTTTTAAAATATTGTTGATTGTGATATTAGTTTTTATATAATGACAATATTTTATACATTAACTATTAATCCATCCCTTAGGATAATATTGACTTTTAAATATCAATTGTAATATTGATTTTTAAAAATAAAAATATTATATAATGATGTTGATTTTTGAAATATAATATCAGAGTAATTCATCCATTCTTATTTGGTGGAAGAGAACTCTCAAACTGATATCACTACCCTGTTCTCTACTGACAAGGGAACTCTAAAACTGACATAGTGACATCACCCCCCTTTTACATTTTTTTTGATTCACGCTGCTTCCGCTCCGGTCAACACCGTCAGTTTACACACCATTCAATATTTTTTTTTTTAGGCATTGGTATGCAATTTTTCAAACCCACAAAATTTGAAAATACCCAAGCCGACATGACAAAATTTTCCCACCGACCATTATAAAGGAGTTAAAATAATTACAAGATACAAAAATTTTCCATGGGTTTACAAAAGAAGAATTAAAATGCAGCCATCCAACCTTTAGAAATTTAAAAGACTTCGTTCCCCCCTTAATCAGGCCATCTAAATGGTGGGACAAACTGTTAACAACGACAACAATAAGTTCTTGAAATTTTCGGCTTCCAGCAACTTTCTCATCGAAAATCATTTTTTTCACCATGAAGAGCATGCAAATTGAGCAGAGAGCAAAAAATGTTATAAGAATAAAACAAGAACTATAGTTGACATAAGAATCAAAAGAAATGATGCATACAGTTATCAGATACCGCAAGAAAATATTACATATTGTTTTATTCAAGAAAAATAGTAGGTTCTAAAATAAATTTCTTAAGAAGAGCAGCATTATGATAAAACAGCAAACTCAGTTCAACTTTGAATGCCACACTACACCATTGTCAGACAACTTAATGAAGCTCACCAAGTAACACTGCACGGATGTGGCGGGTCATTCATCTTTCAGCTGCACTAGAAACACCGATATCCACACGGAGATGAAGGGTCTTCAAGAACACAAGGAAGATGGCACAAAGCTCTGAAAGAAAATTCCATTTTTTAAATCTGGTACAAAAGGACTATGCTTCATTGATACATCTATGTAGTTGCACACATACATTAGCTCGGGAAATAAAGGAACTGCTTAAGCATGAAAAATCCCGGTAGTTTTTACCAAATAGTGAACCTACTCATTTATGATGCTTATGATGATATCTCTGACCTCTTTTCCACATGAAGTTAAACTTTCAGTTTTCCATAATCCAGCATATCAAACTAACAGATGAGCCACAGGACTAATAAGAGTGTCTAATAGTTCCAGGAAGAATAATTTTTCTAACAAATGCTGAAATTTTCTACTTGTCAGTTCCTCTTATTTATTTTCAGCCATCCTTTTCCGAATCTCAAGTGCTGTATTGAAGATGCCAAGTGTTGGTTTGTTGCAGACGAAACACTTCTTATTCTTTGCATGATGCTGTCCAAAAAAAAATGTAAATATAATGAATGCAAATTAAGGTGTCAGAATGAAGTTGCAAAGAATAAAACTAATTGTAAGGACATCCTAACTTAACAACAAATTTTCTACAGCTTAAGCACCAATAGCTAGTACAATTACACATCTTAACACAGTGAGTCCCATTCCAGTACATATTGACACTGTTAATGATTCTATAGTGGTAAAAGGACCAGTCACATTCATAGCATCAGTTTGATATGGGAAAAACAAATTCCAAATCATTTGAATGTGCTAAATCTTGAGAATGCTGAGAGTCTTGTGTCAGTGTAAGAACAAAGATAACTTGGTGAACCAAAGATACGGGAACAAACTTATAATGAAAGTTTTCAAATCCCTTGAGTTCTAACAAACTATTTTTTTTTAATTAAGGAATCAGGTCATTTCCCGACTAATCCGGGAAGTAGACGGCCTTCCCTTTGGTTCGCCTACTATATAAATCTGACGCACAACTTATGCACACTTACAAGCCGCCCTCCAAGATATTAAACCATGGTCCTCTTATTGCTCCTTGACTGTTTTACCAGTGCACTATACCTACTAGCTTTTGCTGATATATAAACTGGTCAACTTTGATGGGTCAAATATAAAGCAATAAAGAGATTGTTATCGAGAAATGAAACAAACATGCAGTATGCGTAGTCGCTGCTACGCTTGAATGTCCAAAGTAAAACGGTATTTAAACAATTTAACTTTATAGCATGATTTTTAGGCTTGCTTTAAATAAATCCAGCCACCAGAAATGTGTAACTTATGCTGGAATCACCATACAAGAACGATAAGGTTATCTATGATAAATTGAAATGCATGAATTTTGTATAGTAAATACCCTTTCTAATTATGTAAGTGTTTTACTTAGTAGCAGAAGAAAATATGATGACACATAACTGAGAATACAATCAATCGATGAGAAATTCCATGCTACCATGTTCACACAGTAAGCCCAGCTAACAAACACATTATGCAGATTAAAAGCTCGGACCATCCTTAGCATAATGCCTTGAAAAATAAAATCGAACAATGCATGTGACTAGTATACAAGCTCAAGGAAATCAGTATCAGGAAAAGCATATGCCAACAGATGCAACATAAACATCCCATACCTTTAGAGCACAATGTTCACAGAAGTAGTGTTTGCACTTGGTCACTACCGGATCCTCGAAAGGTTGTCTGCATATAAAACAGGCAAAAGGAAGAGAATCATCGTCGTCGTCGTCGTCATCATTGCCATCCACATGATCAGCCTCATCGTCGTCTCCTCCCCTGCTTCCTGCGAGTCTCTTTTTTCTTGCCTTCTCAGCCTCATCCCACTCCTTCTCCAGTTGCCACCCTGATTTATAATCCCCTCGATCGTGCATAAACTTACAGGAATCACCATACCCACAATACCCAGTCTCCTTATAGTCCTTACAGATGTCAGGCTGGTAATCAAACCTAGCCGACAACCGGATGTGTGCGGACGCCCTCAGTGGCCCATGGGCACCGCCTGCCTTCTCACCTGCCACTGTCTGTTCTCTCCTGAACCCTGCTTTGTAATCGGTGTACCCGTGGATCCCCTTGTATACCTTTTCATCGCCCCCTCCGCCAGGCTTGGACTTGCCCTTGAGAGCCTCCTCCGCCTTCTTCAGCACCCTCTCGCGGATGGCGCGGGCGTCCTTGGAGAACTCGGTCTCCGTCTCGAGCGATGCTGTGGCGCGGCTGTCGTGCTGGACCTGGATCTCCTTGGACGAATCGAACTGGAATAGGGCGCCAGCCTGGATTCCGCCTGCGTCCTGGTCAGGATCTTCAGCAGTGCCGTACTCATCTGATGCTTTGGAAGAGAGCTTGGAAGAGGATGAAGAAGAGAATGAAAGTTTATTGTCGGCGAACTTCTTAGCTTTTAAAGTAACGGGACCGGAGGACGGAGCATCATCGCCGGAGTCATTTTCTCCGTCGGAGTCGGCTTTTCGCTTGCGGATGTTCTTATTCTTCGTGGGTTTGCGGAAGAAGTTGCAGACATCTTTAGATTCCGCCATGGATTCAGATTGAAAATTGGTGTTTTGCTTGGATTAGGGGAGGAACCGACGAGAGAAGAGTTAGGGTTCTTCACGACCTTATTTACCTTACCCGGTGTGGGTGCCACAATGAGTATCTAATGTCCAATAAAAAGACAGGGTGGTTGCTTGGGTGTCACGCCTGAGGGTTCAACGAGAAAATTAATAAATAAATGATGATGCAAATTATTAATTTTTGCAAATATAAATCATAAAATCTTTATTTAAATCTCCATGTAAATGTCTTTTCCAATTAATACAAATAATATTGAATACACCTACTTCAATGTGATGACTATATTTTAAAAATATATTTAAAAAGTTCTGAATTTTATTGTCATTTTATATTTTGTAAAATTTAGATTTACAAAATTATTTCATGTTATAATTAAATTTTAATTAACAAATTTATTTATTTATTTTAATTTAAAAATATTCTTTGATATTTTATAGTTAGGGATCGAATCATAATTAATCGTTCTTCCACTACATCATCATTATGAGTATAAAGTGAGAATTAAATAGAATTAGAGAGGAGTTGCTATTGATTAATTATGAAAATCATCGAACATATATTTGACAAAAGATTATCCAACCCTAAGCTTCCTTAATGAGCAATCCTATAGTTATTTATAAAAAAATAAATCAAGAATCATCAACCAAAGATCAGCAATAAAATGATAAATTATACTAATATGTATTCGAGAGTTTGATTAAAGAAAAAGCAAAAAAATAATTATATAATTTTATGATATCTTCGTAATTTTAGGTGATGAAAATATTATTAATTAAAGTGATTTTTTTCTTTTGTTCATTTTATTAGTTTTTTATGTCGGTATAATAATAATCTAGTCATTTTAATCAAATTACATTAAAAAATATTAAACTAATTTACTTTAATAATATAATAACTATTGTCATAACTACTTCACATTTAATCCGGGTGAAATCGGGTAGCGACCGTTTCGTAACCATCTTACCCAATTTCCATCCTAATAAAATTTGAAAAAAAAATTTCTCCCGATCCCGTACTCAATATGTGTCGGGACCGATGTTCGGGATCCCGTTGGGTAGGGAGATGATATTTCGAAAATATTTTTTAAAATTTCTTAATACCTATCATTCAACCTTCAGAGTTGTGGAAAGAGAGTTATCATTTCTGCTAGATGTATCCATGTGCATCTAATTAATAATAAATGAAAAAATATCATAGTGGAAGGGACAATAGGAGTTGGAGATGAAGGATGGCGGGATGTGGAGGATGGCGGGGGTTCCACTGCTCACTAAGCTCTTAACGGCGATGGATTCTCTACTTCACACCAACTTTGAAAACTATTCATATATTTAAAAAAATAATGAAAAGCAACGGTTGACTGAGATGTGTTTAATCTTAATTTTCTATGTTTTTTTAAAGTCTAATTAAAAAATATTAGTAATGTATTTAGGTCGTGAGAATCTCATCGGATAGAGTTTGTGTTCCCAATCCTTCACCTGATTTTGATCGAATTGAGAAAAATCCTGACCACTCGGGTCGGGAAAAAAATCAGGTCGGAAAAAATTCGAGGTGGGAATGGGTTGGGAATTGGGAAGGTCGGGAATTTTATTATTTTTACATGCCCTACATTTAACAGTTATAACAACACTAAAATAAAAATATTTTTAAAATAAAACTACGATAAAATGTTATTGTTATAACGGAAAGAATAATAAAGAGTGTGTTTTTTTTAAAAAAAAATTATCCCATAAATAATATAAATATGATCCAATCATACATAATTTATTGGCCGGTTTTCTATTTCCACCCAAATAATACAAGTCCTGAAGAATTAGCTTCAACTCAAGATAAAAAATCACTTTCGAAGACAATGTCAATGCCCATTATCGACCCGAGTTGGTATTCGGACGACAAGGAGTTGCCACAATGATCGAAATTGCCATGCATAGCAGACTGATTTGATCGGACTCGACTCAGTTCGTTGAAGAGAGACATACAAAATCAATAGAACTGTATGCATCAGACACCACAAGTCTGAAATAATTAGAGCTTCACTATTGTAATGTAAAGTTTTCAGTGATGTAAATAGAATCGCTTATGTATCCATCAAATGGAACCTACTTTACAGAACTGGTCGCTTGGTTGCAAACCTTGGCAAGATGTAGACCTGCAGAAGACCTGCTGGTTTTGATTCAGGCGTTGTAGGTGTAGGGTCTTAGCTTTGTCCTTGAGCTCCTGGAACGCTCTCATTGTTTCGACATCAAAACCGCTAGCAAACTGGATATGATCGAAAGAAAAGGGCATCAATTACAACAGCTTATCTTAGCGTGTGTAGGCGCATTGCGAGTGTAGAAAGTGTAGCAAACTGGATCCTCAAGTACCTGGTGCACTCTGAAGGCAAAACGCACACCCTGCATCATCAGCTCTTCTTCGTCCGGACTACCTGCTATAATCTCCAACTCAGTGGAAACCCTCTTCATGTATTTCATTGCCAACTTCACTGATGCTAACTTGATCTGGTTATAGATTTATGCAAATAAGAACAATTTCAGTTTACCATTTCATGATTGTGTTTAACGCACAATGTCCATCCTTGGAGGATCGAAAAATACTAATGATGCATGGAAAGAGTAAATATTAAGGATGTTTGAATCATACCAATGAATCCCTTCTTGTAGCAGAATGAAAATGTAAAGAATGACTCTGATAGTGGTAATTTACAAAGTATGACAAATCGCAAATATTGATGACGAATTTTATGTGGAAATTTCAAGACTAAAGAGCACAAACAAGAAAGGAAGTCACTATGGAGAAGAACAATTGGAAACAATATAGCAATTGCATTTAAGAAATTACAACAATGATGTTTCATAAAAATGAGCACAGTGATATGAGAAACTAATATTGACATATTGTGTTTGGTTTGAGTCATTTTCTTTTTAATTTTCTAAAAAATTATATTTTCTTATTTCTTAAAAAATGACTTTTAGATATTCTTTAGTTTTTTAAAAAATGATATCTATTTTTCTAGAAAACAGAGGTGAAAAATACAAACCAAACATAATTTTCTTAGAAAATAAAAACGGAAAACAGGCCCTAACTTTTGCTTACAACATTTACTGGCTACAAAGGCCTTTTAATTGCTGCACACACATGTGGTCGGTTGAGATGGGTGGAGAAGAGCAAACTGCTCAGCTTGGATAGGAATCAACAAATTGAACGTTGCAAAGGGTCCAATATTGCAGTGGATATAGGGAGGGAGAGAGCTTGACACATCTGCAACTTGCCAAGTGTCACACGTGGAATGTGACCATGAGATAAGTAAGGTTTAAGTCAATTACCCAAAACACACGTAAATCGGGTATTCTGTTCCAAGTTAACAGGATTTTATGTCAATTCATTTGAGTCTAAACTTATCCAAATGAACCAAATACGAGGTTACAAAAGTGTTCATACAGGAATGAATAATACATAAGGCTTTTATGTGATCCCCTTCCAAATCTGCCTAGGCATTTTTTTAAAGCACGATTTTTAAAATTACGGTGGTAATACTATGCAGGGTAGCTAAAACTACCCGAAACACACGTAAATCACACTTAGTATCTAATGATTGACTCTGTTGTGTTCAAGTACTGCATTATCTAGGTTAATCAAGTTTGGTGGGATAAGATTTTTTTAAATTCATAAGGGTGGAAAAAGTTGATACGGCCTATTTATTGTAGGGTTCGGGTTAGAGATAAGTAAATTTAGGTCATAAAAGGGTTCATGTGCATCAGATTGGATCATAAACTAGTTAAACTATCCATGACCATTTACAAATATATGGATATTAAGCTATTTAGATTAATGGTGATCTAAATGCACCGCCTAGCTCATTCAAACAACTAGGCCCATTCAATTAGTTTGACCCACTCTATCGATGCAATCTAATTGGTGCATCTCACTTGACCTCATCAAGTTGAATGATAGCTTTGTTTGCTTCACTGATAATATTTATCTTTAAGATAATTTTGAAATGAAACTTTGCTAATAAGCATCATATTTGACAAAGGTAGAAAGATGCTTTCTGCCCAAGTATGAAATGTATTTTAGTAGCATGACTCAAACCGAATAAAATCCTACCTAATAAATCATTCTAATTCAATTCTATTTTATGCGTTCATGAGGGGTAACCGAGTAACTAGAGCCAAGCACATGGAAGGATGGCTATTTCTCGACTTTCTACTAGTCAATCAAAGGTAAGAAAAGATTAAAAAAACAAGATGACTATTTCTTCACTTAATTACTAGTCATTCAAAGCTAAAGAAGACAAGTTATAGCTTCAGGACAAAAAGACTCAAGAAGATACAAAGATATCATCAGTACGGGTGCATTGCTGTAAAGCATCCAAGGGCTCACAGGCATACATACTAGTTTTTAATTTCATTGTAATGTCATTTTCTTTTTCGGGTCCATGGCCATCTAAACTCCAAAAATTATTGAATGTTGCATGAAGGTTTTCTTTGCATCACACAAAGTGGCATCAAGGTAATAACTAACTATTAGTCAAATTGATCAGTGTATAGTATATGGAAGAAGACAAGAACCTAACCACTAAGTTAGGAATTATCCATCCCAAGAACTTATTTACATCACAAGTTATAAAAGATGATTCGTTCGTCCCAATCTATTTTAGAATAACATAGTAAAAATAAATCAGGATCCGAACTGTAACTAACATATAAAGGAAGATAAACTTCGACAGAATTTGATTTTGTTTACATCAAGCAACAACCAAGGGAAAGTGCATGCCTGGCAAATTGGCCAAGGGCACAACGACCAAAACTTCCATTTGTCCCTTCTCCCTTCTCCCTTCTCCCTTCTCCCTTCCATACCCACCACGAACTCTCCGAGAAAACATGGATGAGATTGCACGAAGGGCCCAAAGTAAAATAGTAAAATAAATAGATATAACAGGGATCGTAGGGTGGTACCTGGCTAAGGAATCCGCAGTCCTGCATCCATTCAGAAGGAATGCCAAACCCGTTGTATCTCTTTGTCGCATTATCTCGAACACGTGATAGGTTGTAGACGGCTTGCTCCAACCTGTTGAAGAGAAAGCTCGACCAGACCTTGAGCGCTAGTAGAGTCCCTAAGCAAAGAATAGAGTAGAGGAAGAGGGGTCAGATAGAGTACTTTTCCAGGACAGCCTGCATCTTCTTCAGAGCGCAAGCGTAGGGCTGGCGACTGTCGTCGCGAAAAGACGACGCCTCGGACTCTAACTTTTTGAGGTCGCAGTAGCCGAAGGCCGCTTCGCGCATGGCGTCCGCCTTGTGCTCCGGCCACTCGAAGTGCTTCAACACTGCTCTCTCGTCCACCTGGCCGCATCGTCCAGGACATCATCAATGGGACGTACTTATAAACAGCTTAATGAAATTTGCTATGGTGGAAAGATAGAGAGAGAGAGAGAGAGAGAGAGAATACGAGGAAGGCGAGCTCGTCGTCGAGCCATTTGACGAAGGCGACGACGTCTTCGATATTGGTGAAGACCGCGTGTTCCACTTCTCTAATTAAGAATCTAATGAAGTCGCCTTGCGTCTGCACGTCCGTCTTTATCTTTGATCAATAGATCAAACAAGAAAGAGCTTAATCAAAAGAAGTAGCAATTGTGTCAATTTGAGATAGGAAACGGCGCGCGGCGAAGAGAAACGGAGAAGGGACTTACAGCAAGGAGGTGGGCGGAACGGTTTTCGATTTCGCCGATCATGTTGCGCGTATTCGAAGCGACGGAAATGGCGGCTGCTTCAGGGCCCCCTCCGCTCGAACCCTTATTGGAATCTCGCCGCATCAAGGAATGGTAGAATTCCACCACCTCCGGCACTCGCTTCACGCATGTCGACGCCGGTCTGAACCCCCTCGACGGCGGCGGGGGCGGAGGCGGAGGTGGAAGCGGCCGGCCTCCGTCATTAGGAGAAGGGTCCGCAGTTGGAGCCGCCGGTGGAATCGGCGGAAGTCCCGCTAATTTGACGGCTTTGCTCATCGCCACGCCGGATGGAGCCTCTGAGAGGAAAGACGAAGAAGACGAGGTGGAGACATTGTTCGGCATAGGAGGGGGCTTGGGAACTCTAGCAATTCGGGGCTTCAAGTCGTCGTCTTTGTCAAGGCCGCGAGGTTGCTGATGCGCCCCTTGGGTTTCCGCTTCATCTGCCTTCGCATCTCCGCTCTTGGAGGTTTGGACGTCGTGATTGGCACCGACAATGTCTGCGCATTTGGGGGCTTTTCGCAAGCTCCTGAGGAGATTCGTCCTCGCGGAGGCGTCGATAAGCCGTTGAAACTGCTGAGACGACGAGCTCTCCTCGACCACTCCTCCTTCCGCCAAAGTCCGTGACTCCCGATTGCTTTGCTCTAGAGCAGCCTTCCTCAGCTTGTCCGACTCGGCCTCTAAGTCCGCAATCTTCTTCTCCCTACGCTTGCTCTCCTCTTCGCTGCTCCGCAACTTAGAGCTCAAGCCCGCGACCTCGTCGCGCAGCGCACAATTCTCCACCTCTAGAAGCCCAATCCGGTCGTGGGCCTGAGCGAGCTCGTCGATCTTGTCGGCGATCTCCTTCTCGAGGAAGGGGACGATGGCGACCGTCTCTTGGAGGAGCTTTTGCTCCAAGAGCTGGGTCCGGAGGAGCGACTCCTTCTCCTGTAGCTCCTCCACGAGGCGGAGCAACTCGGCGACCTCAGGCGGACGGGGCTGCACCTGGGCGTTGGTGCGTGGGAAGTAAACGCCGAAGGATCGAGCAAATGAGGCAGCAGTTTTGCTGTTGAAGGAAGGAAGCGGAGTCGGCGGTGCCTGATGTCCCGTGGTCCCCGGCGACGGATTCCGGGAAGCAGAGGTCGAGGAGGACCTGCGAGTAGTCTCGGCCTTGGGCGTGGCGGGGCTTCGGTGGAACCCCATGGCGGCCTTCACCTTGCTGGCGACCATGGAAATCTTCGTGCGTTTGCTTCAGCTTTCTATTTATCGCAATTCCTCGCTCTGTTTCAATTCACAGCGAATGGGTGCGGTCTTGGCTCTTGTGATCACAGAGCCGAGCTTTTTATGCTATCTATTGCTTCTTCTGGATGCAAAATTTGAAATAAAGGCGACGTAAAATGATTAACTAGAGGTGGGAATTTGGAAAGGGAATTCGTAAATTACATTTTTATTGCAGCATTAGAATTAAACTCTTAAAAAAATTATTATAGGTAAATTTTACAAGAATCCATGGATGGAAGTGACAAAGCCAAAGAAAAATTCTTTTTTAAAAAAAAATATATAGATGTCCAATTTTTATTATCCGATTAATTCTAAAGATAATCGATTTAATCTTATAAAAATTTTCACAGATCATTAAGATAAATTCGAACACGAAGATAGAACCAACATTATAAATTTTTGAAATTCTCCGATGTAATAGGTTCTTGATGAAAATATTCTTGTATTAATTTGCAATGTTACAAGGGTATATTGAGATTAACTGACTCTTACCAATGAATGTAAAATTGCTCATTGAAACTTTAAATAACGATATAATATTTAGATTCTTTAATAGATAATTAAAAATTTAAGATTCAAATCTTAATTATAGCACATTGTAGGAGATTTTTCTTCGAGTAAAAAATAGACCTAAGAATGTTGACTATCTAAATGAGCCTTCATAAATCTTTTTCGATTTATTCAAAAATTTGAATACCTAGATTATAAAAAAAACTCCGTGAATACTTTTCAATTAATTCGAAAAGTTAAATACCTAGATTATTAAAAAAAATCCTCGCTAAACACTATATTTAGATAGAAAAAGACTTCACAAATATGATAGATAATATCCAATTTATATAGTTAAATAATCTCGAATTAAAAAGTTGATAATATTTAAATAAAATAAATTCAAACAAACTGTAGGAAAGTTAAACAAACATTTTAATGAGTTGGTTCATTCTAGATTCAATTGTACATATCAAAGCAACCCAACTTGATTAGATTTGACTTAGTTTACAATTCTAATATTAGGGAGGAAAATTAAACCGTGTAACTATTAATCTCAAAGCAACATTAACGTGCCCCCGGGGCTATAGTGCAACGGTAGGGCAACTAGTTGTTATCCCAGGCATCCGTGGTTCGATCCCTAGCTATGGTGCATTTTGCAGAAATTTTTCCTCCAAATAGGGCGCGAACCCTGGGATGCTGGGCTTCTAGACTGCTCACCGCGAGCGCTTCCAGATTTACTCTGGTGACCGGTGGGAAACTTCCGTGGGGCCGGGCCAGTCACCCTAGGTTCAATTTGTCTGCTGTCTGGTTCATCATTTTTTTCAAAGCAACATTAACGCATGCCTATATATATGTCTGTATTTTATATGCGCGATCGTGGATGGCATTCAATGTGAGCGATCTGATATGGCCAAAACTAAATTTAAGGGAGCTCGGTTTGACTAGCTAGAGTTGACAAAATTGATATTGGTTAAAAGTCAATTAGTAGTTTAAGTGCTCAGAGTTTTTGTGTGAGATTGTGGCAAGGTTTCTCCACCCACATTGAACTACACGAGATAGTCGGAGGCTTTCCGAGGAATCATCCACTAACGGATTGGGATCTTCTACCTTACGGACTGCCGTGGAGTAGTAGTTTTATCTTCGAACCACGTTAAACCGGTTTGGCTTCTTGTTTGTGTCAGTTTAGTTTAATTGTTATTTCACTTGTGCACTAACACGTGTAAGAAGAAAAAAATCGTGAATTAAGTGGGTGACGAGCTATTTATCCCCTCTAACCAGGCCATCGATCTTAACAGTCCAAGCATGACCTCTTGGCACTGTCAGAGGATACGAATCTGTTTTAAGGAGACTGCCTCACTGTAGGACTTGACATCTTTTTGTTCTTCAGGGGACGCTCATCACGCAACTCGAACTCGGGCTCCGAGTTTATTTGACCTCCATCTCGAGCCTTCGGCATCATCATCATCAATTCTACACTTAGAGCTCTCGCCAACTCAACCATCTTGATAAATATGTAAGTATTGTCCCTCCGACAAATTATGGATAGAAGTCCAATACCACGATTGCTCATATAAGGTCGGGCAAGAGAAATGATAACCTGCCCGTGGATGACATCCAACATAAGTGATTTGACGTAGTCAAAACTCAATTTTTTTTAATCTCTTTCTCATCTATATACACGAACTTTTCTCTTTTTCCTCTTAAATTAATCTAAAATGTTCTTTTCTCTCTTTTTTTTTAATTGCATGCAACAATAAGAGCATCTGCAACGGCTCGTTAATCGAGCGTTATAATGCTCGATTAACGAGCCGTCCGCGTTAAAACCATTATGGAGAGCGCGTTAATATGCTGACACGATGAATGCGTTCAGATGTTTGAACGCGTTCATCGCGTATGACATGACATCCTGATTGGTCTGGTAACCGATCAGGCAATTAAAAAAATTAATTTCAATTTTAATTTTAATTAATTCCAATTAATTTCAATTTCAATTTCAATTAATAATAAATATATTTAAAATTATTATTATTATTTATTTTAAATAATAATTATTTAAATTGGTAAATATGGTTGAAAATAAAAAATATGTAGGTATGAGATTGAATATGTGAGAGAATTAATATGTGAGAGAATATGTATGTGGCATATGGACTCCACAAATAATAGGGGTTGAATGTTAAATGAATGTGAGAGAATGAAGATGTTAATGTTAATGTGTATGTGTATGTGGCATGTGGATCCCATACTTTTTGATAAGGTGATAAATATTATAACGTTAAAAATGTTAATCAATTACGATTACCCTAATTATGATACTATTTTTAAAATCAGTACCATAACTTAAATATACTGGCCACTATCGTAGCGTTGATTTTTACTGGTCTTTAAAGACCTGCACCCAAGGTCTTTAAAAAAATTGAGTTTGGGTTGTATAAGATATTCACGTCAAATGTCACACGATCGCTCACATTAGGATGTGTAGGATATTATTTCTTATATATCCCTACTCACGTGGCAGGTGGTAGCCAACCCTGCCACGTGGACAGATGCCCTCAGGCGTAGAAGCAAGCTCGCACAAGAGGTGTACAGTGAAACATCTATATCTTATTTATTTTATGGTGCACATCTAATATATATTTTAAAAAAAAAATTGGTTGACCTTAGGTTTAAGGTTTAGATTATAATATTTAGGTTAAAAAAACATATTAGGTACGTACTAGGTGTAAGGTGAAGGTTGGAACACAAATCCCTGAACTGGATTCATAGTAATTTTAACTACCGTAGCAGTATTATACATTAGCATCCTGTTTGGAAATCTAAAAAATTTAATTTCATTCGAGAATTAAATTGAATTTCATAATTTAAAAATAACAGTGATCGAAATTTCAGACTAGTCGAGCACTGCCTAGCCACTTGTCGCCAACCAGCCACAGTGAACACAACATCCGCGGCCAGGCTAAGCAGAGGGGCCACCTAGGCAGCCTGTGCGACGCCTAGGTGGCACAATGCGACGCAGTCGAAGTGTCGCGTGTTTTGCGGGATCGCAATTTATTTCCTTTTTAAAAAAAACCCTAAACCTCTGTTGTCGATTCATCTGCCATCTCCCACACCTCCGTCACCTCCTCCGGAATCGCTTGTCGTCGCTGTTGTCTCCTCCGGTATCGCTCGCCACTGTCTCCTCCGGTATCGTGCGCAGTAGGTATGTGTTTACAGTTTAGTTTTTTTTACGCTTTCGGCGTTGAGGGACGTTTCCAGCGGCGCCGGAAGCGTCGTAGGAGTCTTCCGGCGGTGCCGGATGGCTCCGGCGACGCCTCCGGTGCCGCCCGAAGTGTCCCGCGATGCTTTCGGCGCCGCTGGACGCGTCGCGGGAAGCGTCCGGTGCTGCCGGACTTGTCGTCGGAGACATCCGGCACCGTCGGACGCTTCCCGCGACGCGTCCGGCGGCGTCGACAACGGCCTGCGCCTGCGTTATTTTTTTTTTAAATTTTATTATTTTATTTTATTTAAAATTTTAAACATTTCCTTAAATAAATAGAAATTTTAAATTATAAATCATATTCTTATTCAAAAATTTAGATTTAAAATTTAAAAATATTATATATTATATATAATTTATTTTTTAAAATTTATATTTTGTATATCATTTTTTAATTTTTATAATTTATTAATGATTCTAAAGTTCTTAAATTTATTTTTAAATTATTTTTCAGGTTATTTTTGCTCTACAATGACAAATAATCCATCTTCGACAACATCAGTTACTCAACCTGAATCCGGGATTCTTAGAAGAAAGTCAAATGATATTGGATAGGAGTTTGGGATGTTGATTGATCCTAAGAACCTCGACAAAATTAAATGCAAGTTGTGTGGAAAAATAATGTCGGGAGGAGTATATAGGATTAAGGAGCACATTGAAAATATTCCTGGAAATGTATCTGGTTGTCGAAAAGCTATCTCAAGAAGATAAAAACAAGTGCAAACAGACTATTTTAGAAGCGAGGAATAGAAAGAAGAACAAAATAATGAAATAACAAAGTTGTAGAGCAGAGGTGACTATTTCTCCTGATGAAGAAGAAGGTTCTGAAATTGAAGGGATAGATCTATCTAAACAACCTCTTCCTCTTGGCCCCATAGATAGATTTGCATCAGGAATTTCTCCAGAAAATGTAAGTTCAAGTGGGAGTAAAGTGCTTCGTCAAAAAAATATAAATAAGGCTATTTTCAAGGAGAGAACTCAACAAGTTCAACAATATGTTGGGAGATGGGTTTATGAAAATGGAATCCCATTCAATGCCATTGATAATGATAGCTTCAAGCAACTAATGGAGGCAGTGGATCAATTTGGACCAGGATTCAAGCCTCCAACTCAATATCAACTAAGGGAATCACTGTTAAAAGCTAAAGTTGAAAGAACAAAACGACTGCTGAAGAAACATGAAGAAGAATGGGCAAAGAATGGATGCTCGATCATGACATATGCATGGAGTGATAGAAAAAGAGGAAGTATCTTAAATTTGTGTGTTAATTGCAAGGAAGGTAGTATATTTTTAGAGTCCAAGGAGTCTTCAGATGAGGCACATACAGCTGAACTTATTTTTGAGTATGTTGACAAGTGTGTTGAACAAGTAGGAGCTCAGAATATTGTTTAGATTGTAACAGACAATGCTACCAACAATATGACTGCAGCTAAATTGATGAAAGAAAAGCGATCTGGTATCTTTTGGAGTTCTTGTGCAACTCACACTATTAATCTCATGCTTGAAAGTATTGGCAAACTTCCATGATATAAAAAGGTTATTGATCAATCCAAATCTTTTACTATTTTCATTTATGCTCACCATAAGACTTTGTCATTGATGAGAAGTTTCATGAAGAAAAGAGACATAGTCCGGCCAGGAGTTACTAGGTTTGCATCAAATTTTCTCACATTGCAAAGTTTGATTGAAAAAAAAACAAGTTTAAGGGTCATGTTTACAAGTGATATGTGGGAGATATGTAAATGGTCAAAGACAAATAAACGGAAATTGGTTTTCTCTACTGTGATGAGCATGAGTTTTTGGAATGGTGTGACACTTTATTTGAAAATATTTGCTCCTTTGGTTAAAGTTCTTTGATTGGTAGATGGAGATAGAAAGTCATTGATAGGGTTTCTGTATGGAGAGCTTCTTCAAGCTAAAGAAGATATCAAGGTTGTCCTGAACAACGTGCAATCAAATTATCAGCCTATCATAGCAATTATTGAGTCAAAAATGAAGGATAGACTTGATATATCATTGCAGACCACTGTTTTTTTGTTGAATCCCTATTTTTACTATAAAGATAGTTCTATTGCTCTTTATGAGGAGGTTGCGATTGACATTTTTGAATGTATAGAAATTTTGCATTCCAATGAGTTGGATCTACAAGATACAATTATTAACAAGGAATTTGCAAAATATAGAGATAAGACTGGGTTATTTGAAAAAACACTGGCAGTAAAAACATGTGAAAAAAATGATGATACATTTGATCCTTGTGCATGGTGGAGTACAAACAGCGCTCACACACCTAACTTTCTAAGAGTGGCATCAAGGATACTTTGATTAACTACAAGTGCATCTGGGTGTGAAAGAAATTGGAGTACATTCGAAGGAGTAAGTTTTAAACTTTAATTCTTTATTCTTTAATTAAAGTCAAGTATATATTCATGTTACTAATTTTAATATTTACTCTCTTTTTTTTAAATTCACACAAAGAAAAGAAACAGGTTGGATGTCAATAGATTGAACAATCTAGTATTTGTCCAATTTAATGCTAGATTGTTGAACAAACAAAAAAGGGAAAAAGAAAGAAATGTCGATATCCTTCTTGCAAAATATGCTTCAAATGCACAAAGTTGGATTGTGGATGGTGGGGAAGATGATGAAGTTGAACTAGGTTCTGGGCTCACATGACAACTGATTGATGAAGCAAGTGGAGCAGATGAAAATCTACAACCCCGAAGAAGCTCTAGTGTAAGAGAACTTCATGAGGATGATTTTGAATCCGAAGAAGAAGAGGAGGAACACAATGATGATATTGAGTTTGTGTCCGATAAAGACCAAGTTGTTGAAAATTATGGAGAAAATGAAGTAGAATAAATTTTATTAGTGTAATGTTGAAGTTTGAATTCATTTTAAATTTGAGTTTGTGTTTTGAGTGACTATGATATTTTGTTAGTTATGTAATTTTGAAGTTTAAACTCATTTTAAATTTGATGTTATTGTGTCAAACTTGGAGTTATAATATGTGATTTATTATGTTATAATGTTAATTAAATAATTTATGTTGATACCGATTAATCCGCCTAGCGACGATTAATCCCCACCTAGGCGACCTAGGCGCTAGGCGCTAGTCTAGCACCCGACTAGCGCCTAGCGAATTTTAGAACCTTGGGAAGTAACTTAAGTGAAGGAATTGAATTTTCATGGGAATTGAAATCCAACAAAATTAAGGAATTCAATTCCATCCCAAATAGGTATGATTTGGTGTGAGAATTGAATCCAACAAATGAAAATACTAAAATAACCTCACATAAATATAATGTTTGATTCCTAACCTATCAAGGAAAGGTAAAATAGTAAAAGCAATTAAATTCATTTAGTTTTAGACTCATTCCAAACAAAGGAATTGAATTCAATTCCTTTGTTACCGACTCATTCCAAACATAAGAATTGAATTCAATTCCTACTAGAATTCAATTCTTGATGGAATTTAACTCAATTCCATTGCTTAAAAATTTTTCAAATGGGGTGTAACAGATTTCTCTCTACGTGACATCTGTTAACATCATTAATCCAAATAAAAGATAAATTTAATTTAAGATAACAATTTTAACTTCGAGAGTACCAATTTTGAGATACACACATGTGGCACCAATATAGAAATGGAAACTGTTGCAACTGCACTGCTCCCTCCGTTTTCTAAGCCATTGGAGTAAGAGTTGAAAATATTTATCTCGGACGGCCCAATATTGTTGGCTTTCGATTAGATATAGATAGATAAATTATGAAATTTTTTTTATCCTATCATAATGACTTTTGTATAAAGAAAATCAATACTAAATATTTTATATTAGTTAAAAATTATTTTCAAAACCTATTAAAATAATTATCCATATACGTAGTAACTATGCTATTATGGAGGAACAATCATTGTTTTTGCGCAAGTTGTTATACAATGTGGAGAGTCTTCAGACGTCTTCATAGGATGGACTGATAGTTAGTACGTCGATATTACCATCATGAGATCTGGAAGTTAAAATCTGATAAAGTCAGTATATCTGCTCTCCCCATGTACTAACCACAGCATTCGGGCTAATAATTCCCGTGATTTATCTTCTCTATATTGATTCTGGAACGGATTGACGGAGATACTAAAAACGAACGAATTATCTTTTACCACCATGGAGAGTTCTCAGTCACCAAGAGTGGAACAATTGAATTTGAACGCAGTTAAAAGTCTCTGTTACCAGCCCTTGCCTACCATCTGCTCGTGCGAAAGCCACTGCCTACACCCTGCAGTCCTCTCCCTGCGTATGCCATGATCCTCTCTTCTTACTTTGATTAATTTATCCTGGCGGAGAGTGGAGGCTTTGTCATGCTGTTACTTTTTAATTTAACCGATGTAGCAGAGCAGAGCATAAATCTATAAGAAATATAAAAAATTGAAAAGCATTAGAATATTTTGCAAGGCATGTTCTTGGCTAGCTAGCTTTTTGACCTTATGCCTCGACCGTTTGAGATTTCTTTTTGTATTCTTGAAAGCTACTTATGCAATAACAGCCTGTTTAGAAAGGAGGGAATTGGAATTTTCAAGGAAATTAGAATTCAATTCCTTTCTTTGGTAACAAATTTTAAGAAGGAATTGGAAAGGAATTGAATTCCAATTCCCTTCACACACCCCAAAATAAATCAGACCCAAAAGGGTCTGATTTGGGAAAGGAATTGAATTCCATTCCCTTCCAATTTTAAAATGACTAATTCACCTTGCTACAACCCTGCTTCCATCTTTATTTTGCTTAAGGGTAAAATGGTAAAAATATAATAATTGATTTCAATTCCGATTGATTCCAAACATGGGAATTGGAATTCAATTCTGTTATTTACTATTCATTCCAAACATGGAAATTGGAATTCAATTCCGATCGACTGAAATTGAATTCCAATTCCTTACTTAAAAGTTTTCAAACAGGGTGTAAGGCTACCAGTTGAATTCTCCTTTGACTTCAACCATCTTTATTTTCTCCTTTAATTTCTCAAGAAGTTGACTATTCAATGCAATTCTTTAATTCCTCCACGCCATGCATATATGATGATGATTTATTGCTTTCTTGTCCCTGTAATGCTCCCATGTGATTCATTTTCAGCATCCATATGATTTGGGCAGTCTTCTTCATTGAGGCAGTCTGTAGTTCTTCCTCTCCATGCAAAGGATAGAGTGGTAAAAGTAGGAGCCTCACTGTCAGGTGACAGAAAAAACATAGGCCAGCAGAGGAAAGAAGCAGGGGACTTTGTGCACTAGCACCTCGACTTTATCTTCAAAGTAAGAATCTTTGTATGAAGGCAATCCAAGTCCAAAGGTAGCAGCAGAATCTGCAACGCACAAAATACAGATCTCCATGTTCCTTTGTCTCTTTCTCTTTATCCTTCTTTTCCTTGAGCTGGTCCAGTTGAAGAATCCATGAGCTAGCTGAAAGTGTTGAGAATATCTCGCGTAATTTGTAGTCTAATCTATTCATCGGTGGACTTTGCTTAGGACACAAGGGTGGAGAGGCGAAGTCGATCGATTATGACATGTAAATGACCAAGGGGAAGAACACCCACTCATGGTGTGAAGTAGCCATATGGATGGGCTTTAATCGATTGCCTGTGTGGTCTTGTGATTGTTAATTATTGACTGTGTTCCATTTGTTTTCAGCCTCATGTCTTGCCTTAGACTCAAAGATGCATTTAACATTGAGGGTGATTATGATTCCATTCGGTGTGAATTTTTGGTGGAATAAGAAATCTTACGTTCAATTACAGAAATAACCTTCTACTATCAATTTGTATCAAACACATTCATGTTTGATATCTATAATGCACAAAATTGCCTCTGAGGCTATGGTGCAGCGGTAGGACGACTAATCGTTATCCCATACATCCGCGGTTCGATCCCCAGCTACTGCGTATTTGCAGAAATTTTTCCCCCAAATGGGGTGCGAATCTTGGGACGCTGGGCTTCTAGACCGCCTACCGTGAGCGTTTCCCGATTTATCCTGGCAGCCGGTGGGAAACTTCCATGAGGGTGGGAAACTTCCATGAGGCCGGGTCAGTCGACCGAGATTAGAAAAACCTCATTAATCGTTTTTTTTATAATACACAAAACCTTCAAAAATTGACAGTAAAGGTAAAATCGTCATCTCGACGACTTCTTCAGGGTGACCTCTCACTATTTAGAAAATATAAAGGGACGTTTGGTACGCTTGTTTTTCATTTTCATTTTATATAGAAAATGTGATTTTCTGAAAAACGTATTTGGTTTATATTTTCCAGTCTTGTTTTCCAGAAAAAGATATAGCATTTTCTGGAAAACTATAAAATGAAATAAACTCATTTTTCAGAAAATGAGAAAATACGGGGGCGTTTGGTTTACTCCATTTTCTATTTTCATTTTTCAGAAAATCGCATTTTCTCATTTTCTGGAAAATGACTTTATTTCATTCTCTAGTTTTCCAGAAAACACTATATCTTTTTCTGAAAAACAAGACTGGAAAATACAAACCAAACACGTTTTCCAGAAAATCGTATTTTCTACGGAAAATAAAAATGGAAAACAAGCAAACCAAATGCCCCTACGGTTTTTTGGAAAATGAAAATAGAAAATGGAGCAAACCAAACACCCCCTAAGTATCCTGGAATAGTTTTGATATGATCAACTAAGTCAAATTAGATCATGTTAGTTTGATGTCTTGTGTCTAAGTGCATAGAAGTTTAGGAGCATAAAGAGGTTAAGCGAAAGACGCAACAGACGAGAAAGATAACACGGGAGAGGAGCTGACAGACTCGGTGCATCTGAGGGATGAAAAGACTGCGGAAGAGTATATTGGTAGACGAGAAGGGCGTACTCGACGTCTGAGAGACAAGAAGCCGGGGAGAAGCCCATTCAAGGAGAAGGCTGGAGTTGGATTTGAGTGAGCTCAACTCCGGACAGCTAGAGAATCACTCAAAGGAATAGAAGATTGATCAATTGGGGGTTGACCAGACTCCGCCCATCTGGGGCATCCGAAGCTATTTCGGGCGCTTGAGAATGGGGGCGTCTGTGTTAACACGGGCGCCCGGAGTCCGAGCGCCCAGGTTGATATAGGCGCCCGAGTTGAATTTTTATCATATTTCCAGTCGTTCCAAAGCGAATCGACTTTGACCGAAACTTAGGCGCCCCCATTGAACACAGGCGCCCGGGACATGTCATGTCAGTAATAGATAAGTTTATACAGGAGCTATAAATAAACTCTTGAGCTTAGAAAGAACAACAACACACTTGTAATCATTTTCCTTCTAAGCTCTAATCTTCTATGATTTAATTTTCTTGTAAGAGGCTACTCCGCCTTTCTCAAAGGAGTTTGATAGTGGAGCCTTCGATGTCTTGGATTAATAACCAGTCAGGTTGCAAACCAAATTAATTCTTGTGCATCTTATTTCATTATGTTTATTATTATTTGTGATAATTAATTATGTGTTTTTGCTAAGCATGAAAGTAAAAGAGATTGGTTTTTCTTTTCAGAGTTATCCACCCCTCTCTAGCCTGCCCGAGACAATCCTTTAGAAGGGTGGTAAATCACGGGCTCCTCGCTCAACAATAATAGTGTATACAAAGAGGGACTGAGGAATCGGCGAGACATTCTATACCTGTTGAAAATCAACCTCAGACCTAATTTAGCATTTAGGATTAGTGTTAAGATTTAGGATTTAAAATTTAATATTTAGAATTTTACTGCCAATGCCAGGATTTTTTTGTCCGAGTAGGGACAAGGGAGAGTTACTCCTCTAATTCGAGACAAAAGGTCATGTCCAAGTCCTAGAAGGATTGATGACCCACAACATAAGAGGCTTAAAAACTGTTTAGGTGACCTTTGGGGTTATGATGTAGTGGAATGACGATTAGTTATCATCTTAGATATTGCGTTCGATTCCCAACTACGATATATTTTTCAGGAATTTTTCTTCCAAATGGGACACAAACCCTGGACGCTGGACTTCTGGACCGCCGTCGCGAGCACTTCCAAATTTACCCTAGCAGCGATGGAAAATTTCTATAAGACCGGATCAGTCATCCGAGGTTTGACGTTACCAATCTCTTTTTTTTAAAACTCTTTAGGTGAGGATGGTATTTGCCGAGCACCATCCTCTTCTTGGGCCTCCTTAAGGCCTCTAGCTCGCCTCAAACTTGGAAACCTCAAGAGCAACATATGGGGCATCTCTTCCTCTACCTCTGAAGGGGAGGTAATTATACATAGATTTGGAGATGAGGCGAGTGTCATATGCTTGTTATTTGAGTCGATCAATGGTCCATGTGAAGAAGTCTATACTTGTAAAATAAAAAATTAATATAATCGAGCTTAGGTCTATAAAAGAAAATTTATCCTTAGAACTTAAGGCCCAACTCCACCCTTGTATCCTTTGATAAGCCCTTAAGGAACTCAAACTTGAATGATGAGCTTTGGCTTCTTAGTTGGCTTTCCTCCAAGGATGTAAGGGAGATTCAAAAATGTCTATAAGCTGGATAATAGTGTTAGAAATTGTCATTCCTAAGCCTCATGATTTCTACAAACTAAAAGAGAATTTTTAATCGAGAAAACAATCCTAAGCATTAGATCTAATTTCATCCGGAAGAATGGCCTAGCAGATTGACATATAGAAAGGATAATGGAATCTAATTGTAGTGAAAGAGTCATTGTCATAGAGCATCGTTGTCTCGATCTCGAGATCCGAATAAGAGGAAGAGATCGATCATCCGGAGGAGCTAGGGTGATGGCGCCGAAACAAAAAAAAAACTCTAGCCAATGGAGAACGAGGAATTCTATCTTTTACTCTAATATAATTCAACAAGGACCAACTCTATATATAGTAAATCCACATTCGTTATCAATTCATAGATCATAACATACAAAGTATGGATCAGTACATATATAACTCATATCTGATAATCCAAACCTAATAAATCATAGTCAAATAATTTAACGAGTTTGGTTTGGATTCATTGGTGAATTTGAAGAATCCAAGTTGATTATTTATCTCCTTTCACCTAATTTAGAGATAGTCTACTATGAGGAACATCTTAAGATGAGTATAATTATATTTGTTACTTTAATTGATGAATTTGAAATATTTTAACATCTTGTGCCATTGATACGGAATCATGACAGATGGTTCATAAGGTACCTCCTCCCAACAGCTATTATATGTCTCCCCTCAGGTGCATGGTAGATAAGGGGGTTCCATAAGAGGGAGAACTGGTGTGTTAGAAACACCAAGACATAGTGGAGCATACTTTTTAATGAGCGATGTAAAACAGACCTACATGTTCAAGCAAAAAGAAGTTGAGAAGTAGAGGTCACAAGATAGAAGGAATGATTCTTGAGAAGCCCCCTGATCCAGTCCGAGATCAAGGGATGGATTCATCGAGGCCCGTCAACCGTTGCTAGTGAAGACTTTGATTGGCTTTCTGCTGACTCAGCTTTTGCTGGTTGACTTCGAACAACATCGGTCTTCAACGAGACCGACCTTCAGACTGAGCGAGGTCATGAGTTTCTGGCAAATTCAGCTTGTGCCAAGGTCGATTTTCAGTGAAATTGGCTTCCCGCGAAATCGGCTCAGTAAGGTCGGTTTCTTGTGAAGTCGATCTTCAACAAAAACAGCTTCGGGTGAGGTTGGCTTCCCTAAGAGCGATTACCAAGAGGTTAGAAGGGGACTAAAACATACTTTAGTATGGCTCCTCGCTCAAATCAGTACCAAAATGATAGATGGCAACACACGATTCGTTCGTCCTGTTAACATGGAGAAGATAAATTACGGAGGCTACTAGCTCGAATACTATGGTTAATGCGTGAGGAGGGTGGGCACACTGATTTTGTCAGATTTTAACTTTCAGATCTGAAGATGATAATACCCATATATTAATCATTAGTCGATTCCATAAGAACTGGTACCAGAATTATAGAGAAGTAGCTAAAAGAGGAATATGAAATACAAAAGTAAAAAAATGATAGTAAATTATAAAATACTGTCTATATCTATATATATTAAAATTTGAAAGAAATCTTATAGAAAATTTTGAATTTTTCGAAATTTTAAGACATATTTATGAGAATAAATGGACTCAAAATTAGGGGTGTCAGTTCAGGTAGATCGGGTCAGGTCGAATTCGGATCGGGTTGGGAAAATTATTTTTTTTTAACTTCCAACCCAAACCTGAATTCAACCTGAAACGTCCAAATCCAACCCGAACCCGACCTGAATAATCCGAAAAAATCGATTCAAAACGACCTTTTCACTATTTTCCCTATAATTTTTCATTTTTATCTCAATACTCCATCATGATCATACTAATATTGATATTAATATATATATAAATATCTTAATTTTCAAAATAAAATTTGATTTAACCCAAAAAAAATACTAAATATTAAATTCCGGTCAACCCGAACCCGATCCGAAAATTTTCAACCCGAAATCCTGCAACCCGAACCCGATCCGAATCCGAAAATTTTCAACTGGAATTTGATTTTTTTCGAATCGATTCGAATTGAATCGTCGGATCGTGTGTTGATTTTTGACACCCCTACTCGAGATAGACTATTAACGAATTAGTTAAGAAAAAATTTGATTTTTAGAATTATATATCACAGCTCGTGCCCTAAGCCGAGACGCCGAACCCTCCGCCGCAGTCCCAGCTCGCGATACGCTCCTCCCTCGCGCGACAACCGCTGATCGTCTTCGGTTTTTCCTCCTCCTTTGCTCCCTCCTGTGCCCTAAGCCACCGCCTATCCTTCCTCTTCTCCTCGCCGGCGCCAACTTCTCTTCACGCGAAGCCAGCCGAAGTCGCCACCGCCTCTTCTTTCCTCTGCGCCGATCGCCCGACGCCAGGTTCAATCGCCGGCCAAGCTTGGTCCATCGCCGGCTCCTTCTCTTCTCCTTCCTTTCATCGCCGCCATCGTCGACCTCTTCTTCCGTGCTCCCGATTGCAACTAACCAAGTGATCATGGTTACTGCCTTCCCAACGAAGTTGGTTGTCGCTCGGTATTGCAACCTTGTTCCTTGTTGAGCAGGGCTACCCCACTTGATTGTTTGCCGCTGTTACGCTGCCGGAAAGGAAGAAAAAGTGAGGATTAATCTAGGTAAAAGATTAATTGCAAGTTAATCAGTTGTAAACAATTACTTCATATTTGAATGATTAAAGTGTTCGATTAATTGGGATTAACGAGTAATTATTAGCTGATGAAACTTCTGGTTATTGTTATGAGTGAGTAGAATTTTGGGTAGATATGGAACGGTAGGGGATGAGTTAGGGTTTGGATGGGATTTTTAGATCAAGAGTCTATCTTGTTTCGAGTTTTGGCTTTTAATTGGTTAGGTCCAATTTGGTCCTCTTACGATGGGTTGTGTTGGTGTGATTCATGTGAATTTGAAAGTCCTTGTAGTGGGTTACGATTTGGGGGTTAATTCCTAAAGAATAGGAATTCGAAGGGGAGGTGATGATTTGTGTAAATCATTAGACTAATTGGACTTATAATTAATTAATTAGATGAACATCATAATTACACATAATCCTAGTCTACTTTAGTAATTAGTTTATGTAGTTAATTACCTGTATAAATAGCTAAATCTTGTTCTTGATACAGGACTCTAGTTGATACGAGCACTTGGACTTGAGGGTTACTTGAATATATTCTTCATTTAAGGCGGATACTTCTTACTTGATTCTTGTAAATTCGTTTACTTTAAATGCATGGTTGTTTTATCATTTGAGTAGGTTGCTTTATTTTAAATCTATTTGTCTTGTTTTTTCTACTTGATACTTATTCTTGCTTGACCTTTGAGTAATAATTCAAATTGTTAAGTTATACAGTCTCATCTCTTGGCTTCTGATCTCAAGAGTACCGCTTGTACGTGTGTACTGTAGAACTATCATTTGACCTATCGACGGGTTGATTGATATTTGATGAACCCTATCTAGTAGATTAGTGCATGTTTATTCACTTTAGTGTTATTTGTGTTTTCGTATCGTATTGATGCATGATTTTGGTTTGATTGAGGTTATGCATCTTAGTGGCATGCATCATAGCATTGCTTGCAGGCCGACGACCATTGACTCACTTGTGGTTGAGATGAGTCATCGGGTATATTTTTTCTGTTGTGTCACGCTCAGTTAGAGTTATGTGCAAATAATTGATACTCCCCAGGTATTTAGAGTCCCCACATATGTTTCGAGATTTTTTTTAAACCCACAGGTGTTACGGCTTTTCATTCAAGACCACAGGTATTGTGGTGTATTTGCATAGCCACAGGTTTTGACACTTGTATCTTATCCACTCAACTTATTCAATGCAGCGATGGTTGATGTGTGTACAGTGCAGATCATGATATCATGTGCATATTATGTATTGTGCATTTGATTGTGTTTGTTGCATTTGTTTGATCTATGATTGTTGTATTTTGATTAACATGCATATACGGTTATGATTTGTATTTATTATATGATCTGGATCTGCTTGGCAGTATTAGTAGTTTATTGAGGTATTTCTGATCTTGCCCCTATGTGTTACATTGGTTTCAGGTATGTTTTATTTATACAGATGCATTTAGTTTATCTTTTTTATTCTAGAGAGTTTTCTTTATGTTTATTTTACCCTTTTATATACCATGCATTTATCTGTTCTTATACCTGCAGAGTTCCACCCGGAACTCACCATCCCTTGTCCCTTTTTTTGTTTTAGGTAGTTGATAGCAGTGTCTCGTGTCGCTAGGAGAGGATCCAGCTGTCAGTCTCCCCGTTTGAGTATTTATATTATCTTCGTACTTTTGTAGTCTTCTTATCGTATTGATGTCGTTTTAGTTTGGTTTTCGTTTCGGATGGTATTTGACTTCCTTTGGACGTGTATTTATCTACTATCGCTTGATTTTGGATCGTTGTGTTTTTAGTTTACGGAGGATTATTTGTTATGTTTATCCTTTATTAAATAAATTATTATTTGCATGGTTGTGTTGCGTGAATGCTAGTTGAGTGTGGCTAAGCTTATTTGTTGTGAGTGGAGATGTGTATGTATAAATTTTAGATTATTCGTCGTACATGGGAGGTGTTATCCGATTTTCAAATAAACACGGGCCTCTGGGGTGTGACAAATTATATTATTCAATCCCTTATTGTTTTAGGAGTACAAAAAGGTGATACACTTCTCCATCCAGATGATTCAGTATTGTTTTGCATGAGGAAAGTTAGACGTTCAATAAAGTATTTTGTATGATCCCGTATCGATCACTTTGCATGAGGAAAGTTATACACTCAATAAAGCATTTTGTATTTATTGTGAATTGACTCTAACATCTATTAAAGGAATCTTATGAGATACTTTGTTAGGTAAGAGCATCCATATTAGATTTCCTATTCAAAATTTAAAAATTTAAAATAGAAAAACTACTTTATTAAATTTAGATATCAATTTTTCACTACATAATAGATCAATTTTTTAATAATTTATCATATTTTTATTTTTTATTATTTTTTCTTTTTTATGTAATATTCATTTTTCAGTATCTAATATATTTATTTTTCGGTAAATTGTCATTAAATCTCCAATAGCCCTTTGAACTTTGCAATCATTCCCCACACAAGTTTTTCTTTATTTTTACTCCCTGATAGCTTTGAATATAAAAGGGGAAAAATTGAGTATACATCAGTGAAAATTGAGTATAAAAGGGTAAAACTTGAGTATAAAAGAGTGAAAATTGAATACAGGATTATTGATGTTGTGGATGCAAACTGTCATACTTAGTTTTCTAATTTTTATACTTAATTTTCTTCAAATAATACTCATCAAACATCACATCAGGGACTGCATGCAAAGAAATATTTGTGTAGGGATTGAATGCAAAGTTGACTTGGTAAGTAGGGAGTTTAGGAAAATTTACCCTTTATTTTTTATTTTTTTCATCTAAATTAAATAATATTTTAATATTTAAAGAGTGGATTTTATTCTCTAAATTAAAAAAAAAGGTACCATTCATATTCTAAATCGTATATTTTCTGATAAAAGGGATGGTAATGGATAATTTAGATCCATTTAAATTTTTGACAAGGAACGAAGGTTCATTTATCAATCAAAGTGACGGTGAAGATTTCGAAATATATAATATTATTTAAAAAATATATCAGAAGGAACCATGGCACCCTATAGGCGGTAGTACAGTTATCTTTGTTAACACCATTCAGCCTCGATAGCTTAGCTAGGAAATCAAATGAAATTGGAGTAACGCGCCATCTAGATGCACACCAGAAGATGCATTGTCAACTACTGGGATACTTCGTATCTACAAGCGCCTCACTAACAATGATGGGTCTCAAGGTTCGGATAACCGATAGGAGCACGACACATGCACGATCTCTGTGACCCTTGCAACGTGGTGCCGTAGAAGCACCCTAGCTAGGGACCTGCCCCTCGTCCTAAAGCAGCTTGGTCACTCGTAGGAAAGGGAACGTGCATGGCGGCAGCCGATCGATTGTGCGAGTGCTACGAACAACATCCTAGTTTTTTCAAACCCACAATGAGCTAGCTGTCGCAAAGGGAGACCACCCGTCTCCATTAGTCACTACTGCCTTCAGTGCAGAACCTCCACCATCGACCCATAAAAATATAACATTTATCAACGACGATATGATATGAATAGAACATGTATGGTAATGTATGCAGTCATCATCTTCATCATCTTTGTCTGAATGGCGTGCTGTCTTTGTCGTGAACAATTATAACTTTCTCTAGATGGTTTGAATGATGGAGCGCAAGGGAGAGATCTGAATCCAATTTGGCATGTTGTGGCGTTAATCAGTAAGAAGGCAGAAGATAATTGCTCGCCAAGTTACACTTTGCATGCAGGTAAATTTCATGGACAAGGAGATTGGTTCGAGGCAAGGGAAAGAAAAGGTGGCCTGTCTTTTGGCGATCGAAGCCGGTGAAAACCCCAAAAGGTGTAAGGATTCAGTAAATATAAGAACGACGGAGGGAGATGGCGTTTGGTTTGGGGTCTGCTTTTGGGATGGAGTGTGAGATCATCAGGATGAATCTGACGCTTGTCTGCCTTCCTTCGCCTCTCTCTCTGTCCAAGACTGGCAACGACAGCTTGGGTTCTTCTTTCAAACAATAGGCTCAGGCCCACACCCACACCCAAGCATCGTTCATCCGTCCTCCTCTTCCAAGTTCCAACTAAAACCTAAACCCTCCCTTTCCCCTTCCAGTCCTCTTCCATGTACCCTGAAGGCCGGTGCACAGCTCCTGTGCTTTGGTTTTCTCCTCTTCTTGGATGCTACATTGTGATGACCGAGATCTAATCCGTCTCTCTCGCTCTCTCTCTATCACACCACACACCTGTGTGGTCTTCCCCTTGCCTAATAGAGAAACCAGGTGTGAGGTAACACTTTGCTTTGGTGTCTTATGTTGTTTGATTAATTGATTGATTATAATTTATATATATATATATATTTATATTTATTTATTCTGAAGTGGATGGTTGTGGTTTTTGGTGAAGGAAGTATGTGCTTGGATGGCCAAAGAATTTGGAAGCAGGAGGAGCAGGACGAGGCCAAGCATCACCACTACCATCGCATGCCGCCGGTTTTGCAGCAAGAGAAGAGGAAGTTACACGCTAATTAGGCAACAAACACAGCGTAAGTTCAGTAACATTGGTTGGTAAGATAATCAGAAACTGGAAGAGGGAGGTGGGAAGGATCTGGATCCAAGGAGAACTCTTTATCTTCAAATTCCTGCAGAGGCAAACGAAAGCGAAAGAGGAGATTCGGGAGTGCAACAGGAATTCCAGAAAGAAGAAGAAGAAGTAGCTAGGTCGCTTGGCGGCTTCCAACTCCACCAATTCCACTTCGATAAACAAGGCTCTTCTTTATTGGAGTCGTCGTCTTCTTCTTTAGCTGCTGCCACGGCTTCCTCCTCCGAGTATGCGCTCCTTCCTGAGCGGATGGGGGAGGGTGACGCCGTCGGCTACGGCCAGCTCTCCTTCCTCCGCCACCAGTCGCAGCGGCTGCCGCAGACGCCGTCGAGGTATGGAAGCAAGGAGAAGGGTGCTGCGGTGGGGGAAATCGTGGAGGTGCACGGGGGCCATATCGTGCGCTCCACAGGACGCAAGGACCGCCACAGCAAGGTGTGCACCGCCAAGGGCCCCCGCGACCGCCGTGTGCGCCTCTCCGCCCCACGGCCATCCAGTTCTACGACGTGCAGGACCGCCTCGGCTACGACCGCCCCAGCAAGGCCGTCGATTGGCTCATCAAAAATGCCAAGGCCGCCATCGACGAGCTCGCCGAGCTGCCGCCCTGGATCCCAACCACTACTGTTGCCGCCGCCTCCTCCCGGCGGAATATCCTTCCCCTGTCATCTTCAGATCAGCCCCTCGGCACTGAGCACCCCGTCGACGGTGCTACTGCTTTGTACTTTACCAGGGACGGAGGTGAAGGAGAAAATGTAAGTGCCAGTTTTCTTCCGCCATCCATGGACACTGACTCAATTGCGGACACAATCAAATCCTTCTTCCCGACAGCTGCAACTCCCGCGGCCACCTCACCGTCTTCTAGCCCTTCCATCGGTTTCCAAACCTACTCTTCGAATCTCCCTTCGCGAGCTGGCGGCCAAATCAAGGACCTTCGTCTCTCCCTCCAGTCATTCCAAGATCCAATTCTTCACAATCCAGAGCCCGCCCACCGCCACGTCCAATTCCATCAGAGCTCAGTTCCTCCTACCCACACTGCTCATTTCCCGCCCTCCACCCAACCCGCCTTCGACGCTGCAGTCTCCGCCGGCTGGGCCGAACAGAGCCAGCGCATTGTTCCATGGAATGTGATGGAGACGAGCGGCGGCGGGCCTGGATATGTTTTCAGCTTTCCGCCGCCACTGGCCGTGCCGCTGCACTCTGTGTTCGGCCAAACCCAACTTTTTTCTCAGAGGGGACCCCTTCAGTCCAGCAACGCCCCCACTATCCGCGCCTGGGCCAGCCCTGTCGATGCCGCGACCCATCACCAGATGCAACCTCCGTCGATGTCCTCCATTGGATTTGCACCCGGTGCCGGCTTCTCAGGGTTCCGGATCCCGGCGCGGTTTCAGGGCGAAGAGGAGCACGACGGCGTCGCAGACAGGCCGCCCTCTGCTTCCTCTAATTCTCGCAATTGACAGACAGAGCAGTAAGAAGAGGAACCGCGATCACTAATCTCCACCACCATGGTAAATTCCTCATTTCAATATTATTCTAATTAAGACATTTTAACCTCCTCCTTCTTCTTCTTCTTCACAGTGACTGGATTCCATTGCTTCAATTTTGGAGGTTCCTCTCTTCTCTCCGTCATTTGCTTCTCTATCGTTGTTGTATGAGTTTTAAAAAACCCTACTCTTTTGTGTTGTCGTGTTTAATTGTCAGCTCGCGTGTTTAGTTTCTGTTGTGTGGATTGCTTATTGTGTTGTGTTTTGATTCTGGCTTTGCCAAAAGAGAGCACAAGTGAAGTGTTATATCTGGAAATGCCTTCGTAGATTTGCGGTTGTTGTCTCTCTTACGGTTTCAGGAATAAAATCTCAAGGTGTCCGTTCGGATTTAGATAAGGGCTGCATGTTGTTGTCATGCTGACAAGGAGATGGATGCTGACTTTGTCGGATGCCAATGATATTTTTCTTCACTTTCATGGTTAGATTATTGTTGGCCCAACAAAAAAAAAAAGACATTTTAGGGTTAAAAGGGCATCCTGCTCTAATCATTCTCAGTTTACAGTTTAATTTATTATTAAAAGGATGTAAACCCCTTAACTCACTCAACCGTTCATAATAATCATGTTAGCAAACTGTTCTTTTTTGAAACTATTATATCTTTTTGTTCAAAACTAGTACACTATATGTTTTGTTTTTTTTAAAAAAAAAAGATCTAAAACTGTTGTTTCAGTTTGCTTAGACATACATCTTTTAACTATATTTTTCTGAGAATTATAAATTTTGATGAAAAGATGTGTCTTTTAAACTAGACCAAAAGATGTCAATGCATTAGTTTTGAGTAAAATTGTTAGACTACTCTGTTTAGCCATGGACATTAGATGGGAAAGTGACTGATCCTAGTGATGGATGCGCAGAAATTTACAGGCATCTATGATAAAAGAGTCGAGGTGGGATCCTATTGGACACTTTAAAAAATTGTTCCTTTAATGATTAAAAGAAAGGAAATGTTCCTTTTCATTTTTGCCCATGTGTTGTGTAAAAGAAATAAATGATTAATAGAAAAGAAATGCTTCTTTTTCATTTTTGCTCATGTGTTTGTGTAAAAGAACTAGCAATGGCAGTTGCTGATGCTTTCTTTCAACCATGCTAAATCAAAGTCCCAAGCTCTTATTCAATTAAGAACTGTGCTAGCAATTCCCTTAACCTCTTCTCCTCAACCAAATCTTTTGTATGCAAGATTTGTTATACTTTTAGGTTGATTTTCATTTGGTTGGTTTCACTGGATCTCTTATTTCAGTTATGCTTTTCCAGCTGCTCTTGCTTTGCAGCTTTGGTGGAAAAACCTTTAAGTAATCTACTTTATTTTTATCTTCTCTTATCATTGAATTATCAGAACCAAGCAGTCTATTATCTCTTGCTGAATACCATCCTTTCACCTTGTCTCAACACGTAGGCTGTTTATGTAGTATCGAGTAAACTTACAGCAAGTTGAATTAGTTATGTTCATGTTATTTAATGCTCAGAGACAGGACAGAAGATTGCAGAAACTTTTTAACATCAACGACTTCTATTGGACAGAAGAAAGATGATTGTTCCATTACAAATTATGGCCAGCTCAACTCGCATTACAGGCATCTGTCTTCAGAATCTAAGAAGCTATTCCATTCTCTTTTGAAGATGATGACAAGGACATATGGGTTCCCACAGCCACATGGCTTCCAGACAACCTAATATTGTTGCTTCACTGGAAGGCATCTGCATGTTCTGCATGGCGAGAGAAAGGCTTTACTCCAAGCAATCATTTTAAGGTTCTATTTACTACAATTAATGGAAGAAGGAGAATAAAAAGAGAGGAAGGAAAGAAGAGGAAACCTCTTTTGGTAGGGACAAACAACAAAACCATCTTTTGCTCTGTTGCCTCAGAATCGGTGAATAGCATACTCAGGGCATACAGTAATATGCAAGAAGAATAGAGTAAAGAGAAATTTAATTTCTGAAAAGAAAACTTACAGCAAGATAACTTCTACACACCTCTACGACTCTTTAAATACACCACAAACTAACACCACTAACCCATGAAAATAGGAAAGATTAACACCACCAAACCCTGAAAATAGGAAAGACTAATTCCACTAATTAATCCCATGAAACTAGGAAAGGTTATCACTACTAATGCAAGGAAGACGTGACCACTACTTATCATGTTCGAATTATATGCACACATTACCCCTCCTAATCCTGACATGGCTCTAAGTCACATACGTCGAGTAGTTGTCGCATGACAGCTAATTTCACTCCTGGCAATGCTTTAATTAATACATCGGTTCGCTGTTCTCCGATATTAACGAATTCAACTACAATCTGTCCCTTCTCAACACATTCTCTGATAAAATGAAACCTTGTATCTATGTGCTTGCTTCGACCATGGAATACCGGATTCTTCGTGAGAGCTATAGCAGATTTGTTGTCAACAAACAAAGTTACTGGCTTTGGCTTTACACCGGTTAATTCGCTGGCAAGGCTCCTCAACCACAAGGCATGGCAGGTCGCAGTTGTGGCTGCCATAAACTCTGCCTCACAAGATGAAAGTGTCACTGTCTTCTGCTTCTGTGAATTTCAGGACACTAAACTTTCATTAAAATAGAAAGTTATTCCACTTGTGTTTTTTTTTCCATCGAGATCACCGGCTAAATCATTGTCCGAGTAGCCGAATGGAAAAAAGTCCACAATAGATTTGAAAGGTACAATCCTAGGGTCCCTATATGTAAGCAAGTCCACAATGGATTGTACCTTTCAAATACTTGAGAATCTATTTGACCACCTTTTGATGCATGATTGTAAGCCTCTCCATGTATCTGCTCGCCATTCCGACATAATATGATAGGTTCGGCGTGTGTGTAACAAATATCTCAAACAATCAATGATGCACCTATACTGCGTGGCGTCAACTAGAGTCCCTTCTAAGTCTTTATGCAATTATGTCTTGGGTTCCATTAATTGGAAGCTCTGTGGCATTGCAGTCTACCATTTTGAACTGAGATAGAATTTTCTTGGCATAAGCTGATTGTCTAAGTAAAATTCGGCTCTTCTGTTGCTCCACTTCAATCCCTAAGTAGTAGGAGAGAAGACCCAAATCACTCATCTCAAATTTTTCCATCATTTGTTGTTTGAACTTGTTGATTTTTCTGTGCTACTTTCTGTCACGATGAGATCTTCGACATACACTCCAACAAGTAAACTTGCTTCTCCTTCACCTCTTGTATATACTGCATGTTTTTGAGTACATATTTTGAGGCCAAGCTCTTCCAGACTCCTGTTCAGTTGCATGTTCCAAGCTCATGGAGCTTGCCACAGTCCATAGAGGGCTTTGGACAACCTGTATACCTTATGTTTCTGGTTTTGTACCTCAAACTCTTCCGGTTGAGTGACATATATTTTTTCTTCTAACTCTCCGTTAAGAAACATTGACTTCACATCTAGATGGTGTATTTCCCAGCTTTGATTTGCCACAAGCGCAAGAATGACTCGAACAGTGTCAAGTCTAGCAACAGGTGCAAACACGTCTTCAAAGACGATGCCTTGTCTTTGTACATATCCTTTAGCCACTAATCTTGCTTTATGCTTAATGACTTTCCCCGCTGAATCTTTCTTTAATTTGAACACCCACTTTAGACCGATAGGTTTGCGGCCTAATGGGAGCTCAGTTAGGGCCCAGGTCTTATTCATCTCAATAGATTTTAGTTCTTCCTCCATTGCTTCGTACCAGCAAGCCTTGGTTGCAGCCTCTTGGTAACATGTTGACTCTTCAAACATCACCAACATTACCTCATTCTCTTCTTCGTAACTACCAACCACTTCCTCAGTGTTGGCATAGATATCGACAATTGACCTAAAACGGACTGACCTTTCTTGAGACTCGGGTGTGTTCGTTAATAGAGGCGAGGTAGCTGCATGGGCGTTCGATGGTGGTGTAGATGGACTTGACACTCTTGGCATGGGTACCACAGTTGTTGCCGGTGGTGTGACATCTTCCGCCCCTACCTCAATGTCTGTTGTAACAATCACCTCGTCGGTGTCGAATGCATCCACCACCATAAACTCCGGTAAGTTTTCTTCATTGTTGGCATCTATATTCCATGTCCATTCACAATTTTCATGAAACATTACATCTCTATTTACTTGTAGCTTGCCATGCCTTGGATCAAATAGACGATGAGCTTTGTATCCTTCCTCGACACCCAAGTATACCATGGGTGAGCTTCTGTCGTCAAGTTTCTTAAGGTGAGGGGCTGTGTTTTTCACATATGCAACACAACCGAACACTCTCAAGTGGGAGAGATGTGGCTCTCTCCCCATCCAAGCTTCAAATGGGGTATGCTCTCCTAGCGCCTTAGTTGGGAGATGATTTAGCAGATAGACAGCATGCCTAATCGTCTCTCCCCAGAACCTTGCCGGCATATGTGTACCCTTGAGGAGAGATCTTGCCATGACCATCATGGTGTGATTACGACGCTCCACTACACCATTCTGTTGGGGTGTGTAGGAAGTCGTGAGGTACCGCTCGATTCCTTCATTTTCACAGAACCGAGTGAACTCCGTGGATAGAAACTCGCCGCCCCGGTCTGTCCGGAGTGTTCTGATCTTGTATTCAGTCTTGTTCTCTATCAAAGATTTGAACTTCTTGAATGCTTGGAATGCATCACTCTTTGATGTCAATACAAACACCCACATCCACTTTGTGAAATCATCAACAATCAAAAGAAAATACTTGTTACCAGCTAGTGTACATGGTGAGATTGGCCCACAAATATCAGCATGGAGAAGTTCCAATGGCTTCTCCACTCTAAAGTTTGTTTTGTACGAGAATGGCGACCTTGCATGCTTGGTGATCACACACACCTCGCAAAGCTTGTTCGAGTGGGGCAATAGTGGCACATCAACCGCCAATCTCTTCTCCCCCAACAGCTTCAAGTCATAGAAATTGACATGTCCGAGCCTTATATGCCATAACCAAGTTGGGTCTTCTAGGCTTGCTAGGAGACAGACTTGCTTGAATGTCTTCAAGGTTATCTTGTACAAGTGATTTTGTGTTCGCTTTACCAGCATCAAGAGCTTCCTGTTGGATCGATAGAGTCGATAGAGGGGGGGGGGTGAATATCGACAAAACTTTTCGAATTGATGGAGAGAGTAATTTGCACAGCGGAAATAAATAACACACGCGAACACAGTAATTTTTACTTGGTTCGGAGCCTAAGTCGACTCCTACTCCAAGGCCCACGATCGTTGATCGTTTACTTTGGGCAATTCTATATGAACGCAAAATTAGTTTACAAAAAGAGATTTACAAGTATAGCATTATAAACTTTTTAAACGAAATTTCTTCTGTTACCGACGTCCGGTTGAAGGTTGACTTTCCGGAGCAGTAGGACGTCGTCGCTCGAGTTGGGCAGTTTCTGGAACAAGGCGTGAGCACAGAAGAGTATGGAAGCTTTGGTATGAAGTTGATGTTGAAGCTTGGGGTCGAGGGGTGCTATTTATAGCACCTAGGGCGCCCTGGACGTCGGGGGCGCCCTGCCACGTGTCAGGCGACCCGCAGATTGCTCGGTCAACTTCTATCCCGCTCGAACAGGGATTAAGTTTGACCACGAGGGCGCCTTGGTCGTAGAGGGCGCCTTGGCTGACTTCTTCCGCGCAGAAATCTCGGCTGTGGATAAAGCTCGAGCTTCGCAGTCTTGGGCTAGAGGCGCCTTGGCTGTTGAGGGCGCCTTCGCTGACGAGGGCGCCTTCGCTGCTGAGGGCGCCTTGCCCAGTAAGCAGCTGAAGCCCTTTTTGCTTCGCTTGGTTTTGGTTCACCTTGAGGGCGCCCTGGACACTCAGGGCGCCTTACTCAGCTGCTGCCTCACTCCTTTGAGGCTCTCTGAGTTGCAGACACACGTTCCTTCGGTCCTGCATCCAGGGTTAGTCCAAAACACAATAACACAATTAATTATTTATTTTATACAGCCTTAGCTATCTTGGTTCTGACTTTGGTCTCCAAAATGGAGCCCTAGGTCGAACCGACGCCTACTGTTCCCTCGACGGGGAACGCGTCCTCACCTACTCCTCTCGGGAGAATTTACATGATGCCAACCGCTCCCTTGGTTGGACTTTTGCTTGACGGTCCTTTGTCAGGGCTTGGATGCCGAGCTGTCCTTCGCCCGGTGCCTAGCAGTCCTTTGCTAGGTCTTTTGACTCTGGCATTCCTTCGCCAGTGCCTAGCAGTCCTTTGCTAGGGCTTTTTGCCCTGGCATTCCTTCGCCAGTGCCTAGCAGTCCTTCGCTAGGGCTTTCACTGCACACTAGATTAACTTGTTAGAAAACAAGAAGGACTTAACTTTTGACCTATGTTGCCATTATCAAAACACAGGTTTGACTTGGGTGCATTCTGCACCAACAATCTCCCCCTTTTTGATTTATGGCAACCCTAGTTCAAAAAGTTAAGTTTAAGCAAGACATGAAAAAGTTTTAACTTTTGTTCCCTCCCCCTGGAAGGAATCTCCCCCTATGTTTTTCAAAAATTTGTGGGGTTTTTAAAAACTTTACTTGTGCTTAAGTTTTAGGTAACTTAAAAATACATAGAAAGCATAATTTGAGTTTAAAGTCTTAAGTTTTACAGTACTCAAAATGTTAGCTTAAATACTCGGTAGGATATAACAAGCTTAAGTACTTAGTAGGTTTTGAAACACTTTAATACTTAACAATTTTGAAAAACTTTAGCTTTAGAGTAAAAATAATTTTGACAAGCTTAAGTAGAAACCTTTTGAACTTTGCAAAATTTGAAAGCTTTAAGTAAAGAATTTTGAGGCTAGAGTACTTAGCAAAATTTTGAAAGCTTTAAGTAAAGAATTTTGAAGCTAGAGTACTTAGCAAAATTTTGAAAGCTTTAAGTAAAGAATTTTGAAGCTAGAGTACTTAGCAAAATTTTGAAAGCTTTAAGTAAAGAATTTTGAGACTTTTTGAATTTAGAAAAAGATAATTTTTCTCTTTCCTATCTCTATCTCCCCCTTTGCCATATATCAAAACAGATAAATATAGCATGAATTAAAATAAATAATAATTTGCTGTACCGAACCAGTTTGATTTACACTAAATCAATCAATTTTTGTCTGTAGGGACCTGTCTAACCCAATTAGCTACGTACTAACTGTTATATACAGTAGTTTTTGCTAGGGTTAGTCAAGTTAAGTGTTTCTGTTCAAGTTAAATTTTCTAAGCTTGACACTTAACTTGATTGCTGTATAAGTTGTATTCAGTGCCCCAATTACTGCAGATGCACTGACTTAAAGCATCTTGAATTAAGGCAAAGACCTAAGCATCTCAACCCTTTCTAGGTTATCAATCATAAGTACCCTAAGGTGCTTGTGAGATGCTGGCTTCTAAGTTTATAGGTGCATGCAGTTCTAGGGTAGGGCCTAGCCTAAGTCCATTTTCGAAAAATCCTTAGTTTTGAAAGGGGGTAGTTTTTAAATAAAGCTAAGTCCAAAGTGAAAAAAAATTGATTTTAAAATTAAGTAAAGCAATTTTTCAAATTCTATTTTTAGAAACAATTTTTAAAAAAATAGAGCAAAAAAAATTGAGTTTCTCTATTCTACAGAGCACAATCCTAACTGCCTTCTTAGTGAGCTGAACTCAGACTCAGGTAAGGGCTTTGTGAATATATCAGCTAGGTTGGATTTAGAGTCAATATACTTGAGTACTATTTCACCCCTGGTTACATGGTCTCTTACAAAATGATGTTTGACTTCTATATGTTTGGTTCTGGAGTGTTGGATTGGGTTCTTAGTTAAATTAATTGAACTTATATTGTCAATAAATACTTGAGTTTGGGTGTAGTTGAGCTGAAAGTCCTTAAGTGTGTGCATCATCCATAAAAGTTGAGCCACACATTCTCCTAATGCCACATACTCAGCTTCAGTTGTGGATAGAGCTACACAGTGTTGTTTTCTGCTGCACCAACTAACTAGACTCTGACCTAACAGTTGGCAGCTTCCACTTGTGCTCTTTCTATCTAACTTACAGCCTGCATAGTCAGAATCTGTGTATCCTGTTAAATCAAAAGTTGAAGTTCTAGGATACCAAATCCCTACATTTAGAGTGTCCTTTACATATCTTAAAATTCTTTTTAGGGCTGCTAAGTGCGTTTCCTTAGCACAAGTTTGGTATCTAGCACACATCCCTACAGCAAAAAGAATATCAGGTCTGCTGGCTGTAAGGTACAGTAGGCTACCTATCATACTCCTATAGAGTTTAGGATCCACTAGTTTAGGCTTAGTTTGATCTTGACTTGTATTTAGTCCATTTAGAATTATTGAGCTCATAATTTGAGTTTATTTGCTTGTTTGAATTTTTTATATTTTTACGTTTTTGATTGGTTAGTAAATTTGATATTTTAAATTTATTTATTCATTTAGAGAATTTTTTTTATTTATAAATTTGATAAGAACTTTATTGTTGAATAAGATTTATAAATATTAATCATAAATATTATTCGGTCAATATTTTAAAATTTTGTTCATGAATATTAATAAATTCAATACATAATTGTTCAAATTTATTCATTTAATTTAATAAATTATTTAAATTTATTTATTTAATTGATCTGGTAAATACTAAACAAACATAAACGTGGTGACACCATCCATATTTTAACCATCAATCATCCTATAGGGACAAACATAACCATAAAAAATTATCAAGCTCAATATCAAATTTACTCATAAATATTTGATTTATTTACGGCCATAATTATTTGTGTCTTTTTCACTTAACTAGATATTTTTCCTTCTATCACAATACAAGTAGCCTTAAACTTAGTTACATGCGGAGAGAAGAGGATTGAGAGTACAACCCAGAAACAGAGCAATCATTTGATGTGTGCAAGTATACGCGACATCGTGTACAACCTCTGAATGAGTGAATCATTTTTGAATGGGTAGGAAATTTTCGTAAGGCCGGGCCGATCGCCCGAGGTTAAAAAAACCTCGTTAATCTTTTTTTCTGAATGGGTGAATCAGGAGAAAGATTGTCTATCTTCATAATTAATTGGACAAAATTCAGACATTTGGATAATGAGCTTTGGTGATTAAGGTTGCAAGGCATGATCATGCACGGGTGGTCTTCTCGCTTATCCAAGCAAAAGCAAGGGTGCCAAATGTGCACAAATACATAAACAAGGGGATTGGGATAATGTAGTTATTAAGCACGATCAAGCGTTGCTAAGGCTAAAATAAGTCCTTCATTGTATACCTTAAAACTTATGTAGTCCATGCTCATATTCTCTATTATTTGAATCCAAAAAGATTTATAGATAAAACTAATCTACTTAAATTTCATAAATCTTCCCACATTTGCATTTCATGAAGCTACTCATCCGTCTAAGCTATTATTTTTTATATTTCAAATCTGAAGGTAATCGAAGGTTAAATTGCCCCTGAAAATAGAAAACTCTATCTTTTGTTTCGTTTTAAACAAAGATGTTTAATAGTTGACGCAAATAATAAATAACATTAAAAATATAGCAAACGTAAAAGAAAGAGAGTCGAAATTCTACTTGATTTGCAACTAGAGAGGTTGCTAATCCATGGCAAAATATAGTTTGTATCTCCTGAATAAACTCCTTCGGGCGGAGAAACTCTTACACAAGAAAAAACTCAGAAAAGGAAATGAAAATTATACAGAACTTGTTTGCTAATGCTTGAGATGAATGAGTGAATTGAAACTGAGCACTAAGGGCATATTTATAGCCCCAGACAAACTTATCTGTTTGCTGACATGATAGTACTGGGGCGCTTGAGTGCTCAGGGTGCCTGACACGTGGCCTGGATGTTATCCGTTGCGCAACGGCCACAAACGGTATATTAGCTGATAAGCCTTTGGTCTGTATGCACAAGGGCGCCCGAATGCTTAGGCGCCCGAGATACCGGGCGCCCGTATCCTTATGGCCCTCGACAAGCCTTTGGTCAATAACATGATGACCAAATTTCAGCGGGTTTTCTTTGGGTGATTTCTGGCCAACCGGAGTTAGGATCACCCAAACCCGACTCCGGCCTTTCGCCCCTCGAGCATCTTTCCTTCCGGCTTCTTGTCGTTCGGACGTCACACACACCCTTCTCACTCCACCGGGGTACTCTTCCATGCTTCCGCTTCCCTCGGATGCACCGCGCCCGTTGACTCACTTCCCTGTGTAATCCTTCTCGTCCACTGCGTCTTACGCTAAACTTCCTCCGCTCCTAAGTTCCTGCACACTGATGGACCCAAAATGACTGTCACGAAAGTGGGTCTCAAATTTAGAAATTTATAAAGTGCTGGAAACCCTTTTTGCAATCGAAGAAGAAAAGCGTAGTAAAGGGGCCACAGGTCGTATTTTTCCAAGGGCTAGCTCAAGTTGTATGAATCGTGCTCGAGTTTATGTGTTGTCGATGTTTTTGGGTTTCAAATAAAATCTGGGATTTGTGGGCTGTGATCGAAAATTAAATTGCAATTGAGAATGAAAACGAAATAGAAATAAGGGAAAATGAGCAATGGAACTAAACAAGGAGATGACACCTAGTCCTCATCCTAATGTTAAACCAAAGCAAACAAGGAACTAAACCTAGTACTCCACTTAACCGCAAGTTAGGAAGCTAACAAATGCAAGGAAAATTCAGGGAATCTAAGGGAGATATCAATAGAATTCAAGAAGTTATTTTATACCATAAAAACAAGTGAAAACTGATGTAAACAGATTTCCCAAACAGCTTGGCAAACAAGCTGAATTTGTTGTGCCAAGCTCTGATATTTTTGTGCTAAAACTGATTCTAACAGTTCGGAATTTCAGCTGATCAACTGCAAGGTTGAAAGACAAACTATCAATGAAAAACGTGGCAAGAATGAATGAAGACAACAGTCCTAAAGTAGTCACTTAAGACACAAACCAAAACTAAACTTGAATGTTCAGAAATTTCAGAAATGCTGCGCTACATAAAAGAAAATTCAGAAACAATTCTGGACCACTTAGATTACTGAATTCACGCCCTAAATGTGATCTCTAAATGAAGGGAATAAACCAAACACTAGCAATCTGAAAACAAGCTAAAAGAGAACTCGAAACTGAACTAAAATTCAGAATTGGGCAGAAATGCTGATACGCAAGGTTTGGCTAGGAAACACATTGAATTTTTGGATTACCAAGCTAAACAATTATTCCGAATTGAAGCTAATGTCTAAACAAACGTAGACTATCTAAATTAGCTCACTAAAAATGCAACAAACTGAAAAATTCTGACATTGAAATGCAATTGCAGTTATGAAATGGCACGCAAACAAGGAATTGGCACGCAACAGTTTAAGCTACATTGAAACTGAAATTTAACTCCAACTATCACCAAACAGGTTCCTAACTTACTGAACTCGAAGATTAACAACCTAATTAAGCTCAAACAACTCAGAATTACAAACTAACATAGCTGAAAACTGAAATTCGCAGGAAACAAGACAGAATTGCTGAATAGAAATTACATGCTAGGAAATTACAACTAAAACACAAAGAAATGCACTTAAACTAAGACTCGACCAATCCTTGATTCAAAACCACCTTGTTCGTCACGCAAGGGCAAGCCAAGAACCCCTTAAACTCGCAAATCAGTGGAAGAATGACTCAAACTTCAGATTTGCTCCCAGATTGCACCAAACTGGAATGATCCAATCGATTTCCACGATCTCGCGATTCCAAGGGTGGATGATGATTTGATGCTGACCAAAGAATACCAGAGGACCCTCCAGTAAGCTTCAATTGCAGAAATTGGCACGCGATCGTGATTGAATCGATCAAATTGCAGAAACTGCTGAAACCCTCACGCAACTCTGCTCCAAGGCACTTCTGAGCTTAAATCTCCGCTGAAACCCTCTTCCAAAGATCCAGATCTTGCTTCAGGATCGAGATCGAGTTGGCCACGCCTCTGATGGAAGAAATTTGGAAGAAAACCATGAAGAAATGAAGAAGAACGAGAAGAAGAACGAGGAAGAACTCAGCTGAAGAATGAGGTCGCGACGCCGAGATCTGAAACAGGGAGCCGTTTAAGTAGTTGAGGAAATAGACGGCTGAGATTGATTCCGCTTCATCCAACGGTGGATCGTTGTCCGATTTGCTTCAAATTTTCCAGATCTTGATCAGAGGTCAAGATCATCCTCGTGGTAGCTCGGATCTGCCAGATCTTCAACGGATGATCCAGATCACCTTGATCTTTGTATGGATGGTTTAGAACACTCCGATCATGATCCAACGGCTAGATGGTCTCTGATTTAGCTGAAACTCTCAGATCTTGATCTGATCACTTGATTAGCCTTAATACCAGCTCGGATTGATCAAAAGTTCTCAGATGGTCTAGATCTAACCGTTCTCTCATCGGACGGTCCAAATTAGTTGACGCTTGATTCCTTGGATCTAATCTACTTTTAACTCAACTTTGACCCATCATTACCTAGGTCCCTGATCATTTGAAGCCTTCAAAAGTAGATCAAAAATTTAGTGACAAAACAACCCAAATATAACAAGATTTACAATTAAGTCTAAAAAGAATACAAATCCTAGAACCTAGAGTAAATCCACAATTACACAAGTAAACTATGGGTCAAACACAGATTTAAACATATAAAATGATCAACAAAATGACACATATCAACTCCCCCACACTTAAGCTTGAGCGTCTCGCGAAAAGTACTAAATATGTATCCCCTAGTTTATTTCCAAACATAAGTAGAAGCAATTGAAAAGAAATTACCTAGGGTTGTCAATTCTCAAAAATCTAAACTCTATAGACTAGTATCTTGTCCTTAAATCAACAACTTAACAATTTCAACCTTCATGATTCATTGAGATGAATTTCACTCACTAAACTCCTCAAAGGAAACTTTTAGTGGCTCTCTTCCTAAGTTTTAAGTTCATAATGAAAATGAAGCTCACTCATACATACATGATTCTTGCACTACCATAGGCTTGCTTATTTTCTACTCTCCACCATTATTCATGATTAGAATCAATCATCTATAAAAGTTTATTCAAAAGTGAAAAACATAGAAGATGGTAAAAATTGAAATAGAAGACATGAAAATAGCAAATTTGATAGAATGGAAGACTTGAATGTTCAAGGATATTCTTGATGCATTTTCCCCTCCTTTCAGCACATATAATGAAATCCAAAGTGTGGTTGAAAAAGCTTTTGGTATTGCCCTTCAAAATTTCTATGGAAAAGCCTCATCAACTCCTTTGTGCCAACTTTCCATATTGTGTGCCAACTTGTTTCTTCTCTTTTCTTTTCTGTTTTTTTTTTCTGTTTCTTCCTTCTCTCCACTAGAATCAGAATGATATGGAACAAAGCTCTGATTCGGATGAGAATATCTTCACTGATCTCATGGTGCCAAAACTCAATGATGTACCAACTTTGTTCCTTTTCTAAAACTGCTTTTTTTTCCTGTTTTTTTCCAAACTGTTTCCTATTTTTTTTCTCTGCTTATTTCCCGATTTCCTGCAACCTTTCTTAATTCATTTATGATGTGATCAGTTTCTCCAAATCCTGATCAGAATCAGTTTCAATCCAAGACTACCATGAGCTCAAATAGGTTGCTACTTATTAGTTTAACTCTGCTTTCAATTCATTTTTGTATTCAATCAATTCCCCCAACTCTTTACAATTTTGCAGCTCCAGAATCTGATACAAAATGAACTTCAAATAAACTGATTAGTATCAGCTGTATCTCAGTCGAATAACTTGAATTCAGTGTGCCAATTTGAGTTCCAACTTCACTGTTTTTTTTCTTTCTGTTTTTCCCTTTTCTGATTTTTTTTTTTGTTGGTAGCTAAATCTTGTTTATTTGAACAGCTCCACGACATTACTTGTAAACCTTGCAATTCTCTGATGTTTCACAGCAATTAACAACAACTTAACTGCATTTTCCTTTTGATACCAAAAACTGTTTCGGAATTTGCATGAACTGCAGTTTTTTTTTCTCTGTTTTGATTCAAAGCAGAAAATCAGCCACAATCTCCTTTGTTTTGATCATCATGATGTGCTCCACACTTTTTGATACATCCATACACTTAATATCTTGATTTACATTCCCGGAAATCCAGCTCTAATCCCAAGTTGATACCAACTTTCCTTTGGCACAGATTTTTCTGTTTTTCTTCACTTGTTCCATTTTGGTTCAAATTTTTGTACAGATTTTCTACTTCAATACACACTTAACAACTTCAATTCAGACTTCAACAGAGTTTTACCAATTTAAGCTTCCATAATTCCTACTTCCCAATTTTTAAACCAAACCATTTGTGCTACAACATCCATTGACTTCAAAACTCTCTTCCATGGCACAATTTTTTTCTGTTTTTTTTTTCCCGTGTACCATTCTTCCATTACAGATTTTTTTCTTTTCAAGATTTACTTCACCTCCAATTCACAACTGAATTCCCATTAATCTTGATACCAAACTCCACTCCAATTGGCAATTTTTGGCTTCAACTCAATAATGAAATGAATTTTTTTTTCAAATGTTTCCATCACACTATCCACTCCCCCACACTTAATCTTTTGTCCGTCTCGGGCAAAATAACATCAAAGAACATCTCCAAACAAACAAGTCCCTAGAAAGCATGGTTAGGAATAGGAAATAAGGAAAGAAAATAGAATGAACATGATTTTTTCCAAAAATTGACATGGAAAGGTAAACAAATTTATTAGCCTCTATAGAAGTGATCTAAACATTGAAATATGACTTTGAAAGAACCTAAGCAAGTTCTAGAGTACAATCACATGTATGTTTCACAAAAATAAGGCTAACCCTCACTAGGTAAAAATAATTCATCTCAAGTCCTCAATCAAGCATCCATGGCCAAGAAGTACTCAAGCATCCAAGATTTCATCCATGAGCTTAAACCCTAAGTTTTAACAACCAAATTTAATTTGTTTTCAAAAGACTCTAAAATGCTATGGAAATAACCTAAAGAGATACATTTATTCCTATTAATCAAGGAAAAGTGCCAAAAGACATAAAATAGCCTTTATAATGCCTATTTATTAATTCTACTCTATTCAAGCATTTATTAGCAAGAATTCATTTCAAAAGAAAATTCTACTTCTAGCAAGCATAAAGAGGAAAACGGCAATGAAAGAAAATGCAAGAAAAAATAAACTCCCTTTTATTTCTGGTGGTCGAAGTCTATCTAGGAATAATCTCCATCTTGGTAGTGGAGGAGTAGGAGTAGCTAAAACAATTTCCTTTATTTGCTCAATTTTATTTTGCTTCACTCCCCCACACTTATTCTTCATTGTAAACTGTCCAGGTGGCCGAAGGTGATTTAAGTACAATAGCCACTTCAGAGGTGGAGTGCTATAAGTTAAAGCAAGATCATCTCCTCCCTCTTTATTCTTTTTGGAAAATCCTCCAGGAGGTCGGAGACTGTTTAGGTGGAGTACTCATTCCAGTAGTCTTCTGGACCCTGCAAAAACATGTAAAACCTTTCTCAAGCGTGCAGGGTAAGATAAAAATGCAATATCATCAATCTCTACATAACATGTATCTAAAAATGCATCGCATCCAATAAAGTCAATTTTGGGTACCTCAATAAATTTTTCACAAACATGTTCTACATGAGGTATATCAAGAAAAGTTTCACAATCCATAAAATCAATCTCAGGTACCTCTAGAAGTTTTTCACATTCAATTTCAGCATAAGAGATGACAAGAGATTCTTCACAATAAACAACTTCAATTTCAGGTTCTTCTAAAAATTTTTCACAATCAAATTCCATCAAAGGTATATCAAGAAATGTTTCACAATCCATAAAATCAATCTCAGGTACCTCTAGAAGTTTTTCACATTCAATTTCAGCATAAGAGATAGCCAGAGATTCTTCACAATAAACAACTTCAATTTCAGGCTCTAAAAGTTTTTCAAAATCAATTTTAGCATAATCTGTCTCAAGAATATCATAACAATGCATAAAATCAAGCTTGGGCACCTCTAAAGAATTTTCACAATTATTTTTCACAAATGATATATCAAGACATTCTTCACATGCAAATCTAGACATCTCCCTGAAATTTTCTAAAGGAAAAGAAGAAATACTTACCTGATCTGGCTGAAACATGTCTATTGGTTCTATAAGAAATACCTCCAACTCTGGCTCAAAATCTGGTGAACAATCAACTGAAATAGGTGATCCTTGGGTACTTGCTCCAATCATGCAAGTCCCTACACTTCCTGAAAGTGGTGGTGGTCCCTGGGGCTCTGTGCAATCCCCTACACCTATAGAATAATCTCCTGCGCATGCCTCCTGAGTAATCTCTGCAACAACCTCATTAAAAAGATTAGGGCTATCAAAAACAATATCATCACAAAATACAAAGCAAGAAAAATCAGGTGAATCCTCCTCTGAAACCAGCTCTCCTCTCACTATGTCCAATATACCAGTATCATCAATGGTCTGTGCCTCAGCAGTCTCATCTACGGTGTCTATGCTCAGAATAGAATGATTTCCCTTAGGGTCCTTCATGGCCTCGAAAATGCTAAACTGGACTACTGTGTCTCCCACCTCCATTGAAAGGGTGTCAGCATATACATCAATTTTAGTTCTTGCAGTCTTCAGAAAAGGCCTTCCAAGGATAAGTGGGGATCTACGTGCAAGGTACTCTCCCTCCATGTCTAGGATGTAGAAGTCCGCAGGGAAAATCAATTCTTTCACTTTAACCAAAACATCTTCGATAACTCCTGCCGGGCGGGTCTGACTCCGGTCTGCTAACTGAATCACAACTCCAGTGCTCTGTAGAGGTCCAATGCCAAGCATCTGGAAGACTGTCCTGGGCATGACATTAATAGAAGCTCCTAAGTCAAGCATGGCATTATGTAGCGTGGTGCTCCCTATCTCACAAGATACAGTGAACATGTCAGGGTCTTCACACTTCTGAGGTATGACATGGATGAGTGATGAAACATTCTTCCCCATGCTGACCATGTCATTCTCCTTAAGCTTTCTCTTGTTAACACAAAGATCTTTCAAAAATTTCGCATATTTAGGAACCTGTTTAATCATTGTCAGCAAGGGTACATTAATTTCAACTTTACTAAAAAGTTTTACCAATTCATTGTACTCTTTTGCTTTCTTCTCTTCCCCTTGTCTTCTGGTTGGAGTTCTCCCATTTGGAAAAGGCAAAGCAATAGGAACTTCCTCCTCATGAACCAAAATGGGTGGGGCTGATTTTTGAGTTGCTGCCCTATTTTTTGGAGCTGTTGTAGAATCTGTCTCGCCACTGATTTGTGCTTCGTTTTCCACCAAAATTGGAGGATTGCTAGATGAAGTAGTTGGGCACGAGCTAGGGGTGGTATCCACTGAATTTGGAGTGGTTTCGGCACTGATTTGGGCTGGAAATGAAGATGCTACCCTGTTTTCAGAAAAATCTGCTCTTGGGTCATTTTGAGTTGATGCAACCTTCCCACTTCTCAAATAAATTGCGCTAACATTCCCCTTAGGGTTAGTAACAGCTTGGGAAGGTAGTAGACTTGATCCTTGAGCTTTGCTTTAATTTATGTTACTAGCCATTTGCCCAATTTGTTTCTCAAGATATTGAGTGTGTTGTTGTTGTTGTTGTTGTTGTTGTTGGAGCATTTGTTGTATCTGCTGTTGTTGAGCTTGTTGTTGCTGCATCATCTGTTGAAACATATCCTCAACCCTCTGTTGGGACAAATTTCCTCCACTTGAGCTTCCATAGCCTCCTTGGTTAGAATAATTCCTTGATTGACCTTGAAATGAGGAGGTAGTAGGTTGTAATTGTTGAACTTGTTGCTGTGGAGGTTGATATGGCTGTGAATAACTCAAATTCCCTTGAAAACCTTGTTGAAACCCTTGAAATGGCTGCTGAATTGGTTGATTTGGAAGCTGAAATTGCTGATTTAGGGGCTGAAATTGTTGATGTTGTGGCTGTGATTGTTGTGGTTGTTGCTGCCCCTGCTGAAACATTTGTTGGGGTTGCTGTGATTGTTGTTGTGGTGGGCCTTGTTGGCAAAAAGAATTCCCATAATTCAAGTTTGGATGATCCCTCCACCCAGGGTTGTAAGTAGGAGAATATGGGTTGTTCCTAGCTTGAAATTGTCCCCTAACCAAAGCTGCTACTGACTCATCTTGTTGTAGGTTGGGACATAAATCTGAAGTGTGTTCCTTGCTAGAACAAATACCACATACACTCATCCCCATTTGATTTGATTGTGGTGGTGCTGAAGAAGTTGAACTTTTACTTAAAATCTGAAGACCCATTTGCTTAACAGCTGATGTGAGTTCTAACAATGCACTATTAATCTCCTTTTGATCATTAGGAACCCCTTGAACTTCATTAACCCCTCTAGTAGATAATGCTCTACTTCCAAATTGCTGAGAATTTTCTGCCATATTTGAAATAAGCTCCCTAGCTTGATGTGGTGTTTTGTTAACTAAAGCCCCTCCAGCTGCTGCATCAATCAAAATCCTATCCATCTGTAATAATCCCTCATAAAAATACTGGATGAGGAGCTGCTCACTAATCTGATGCTGGGGGCAACTGGAGCAAAGCTTGTTGAATCTCTCCCAGTAGTCATAGAGTGTCTCTCCCACTATCTGCTGAATGCCACAGATACTTTTTCTGATAATTGCTGTTCTGGAGGCTGGAAAATATTTTTCTAAGAAAGCCTTCTTCATGGAGATCCAACTAGACACATGCCCCGTAGGTAAGTAATAAAACCAGTCCTTAGCTGCTCCAGTCAAAGAGAAAGGAAAAGCCCTCAGTTTGATGTCTTCCTCTGAAATACCCTGAGGCTTCATAGTAGAGCAAACAACATGAAACTCATGCAAGTGTCTGTTTGGATCTTCTCCGGATAAACCTTGAAACTTAGGCAAAAGATGGATAAGTCCAGATCTGAGCTCAAAATCTCCACCCAGCTCTGGGTAGGCAATGCTGGAGTACTGAAAAGAAGCATCTGGCGCTGCTAGTTCTTTCATGGTCTTCTGGTGGTCTGCCATCTGATCAACTGAATAGGTGGAAATAGACTGAGTAGGAATAATACCAAATCCCTCTGAAACACTGAGCTGGCTCCTCCTAGCTCTGAAGGTCCTCTCAATCTCAGGGTCAAAATCCTCTAGATCACCACCTGTAGACCTGGTCATAAAAACAAAAATCAATCGCAGTACAAGTATATAGAAAGATGAAACAAATAAAATCAAATCAGATAATATAGCAGTAAGTGCAAGAAAAATAGATCAAGAAAAATATGAAATGAATACACAAGCAAAAAATCAAACAACTCAACTAGTATGTTCCCCGGCAACGACGCCAAAAATTTGATGGACCCAAAATGACTGTCATGAAAGTGGGTCTCAAATTTAGAAATTTATAAAGTGCTGGAAACCCTTTTTGCAATCGAAGAAGAAAAGCGTAGTAAAGGGGCCACAGGTTGTATTTTTCCAAGGGCTAGCTCAAGTTGTATGAATCGTGCTCGAGTTTATGTGTTGTCGATGTTTTTGGGTTTCAAATAAAATCTGGGATTTGTGGGCTGTGATCGAAAATTAAATTGCAATTGAGAATGAAAACGAAATAGAAATAAGGGAAAATGAGCAATGGAACTAAACAAGGAGATGGCACCTAGTCCTCATCCTAATGTTAAACCAAAGCAAACAAGGAACTAAACCTAGTACTCCACTTAACCGCAAGTTAGGAAGCTAACAAATGCAAGGAAAATTCAGGGAATCTAAGGGAGATATCAATAGAATTCAAGAAGTTATTTTATACCATAAAAACAAGTGAAAACTGATGTAAACAGATTTCCCAAACAGCTTGGCAAACAAGCTGAATTTGTTGTGCCAAGCTCTGATATTTTTGTGCTAAAACTGATTCTAACAGTTCGGAATTTCAGCTGATCAACTGCAAGGTTGAAAGACAAACTATCAATGAAAAACGTGGCAAGAATGAATGAAGACAACAGTCCTAAAGTAGTCACTTAAGACACAAACCAAAACTAAACTTGAATGTTCAGAAATTTCAGAAATGTTGCGCTACATAAAAGAAAATTCAGAAACAATTCTGGACCACTTAGATTACTGAATTCACGCCCTAAATGTGATCTCTAAATGAAGGGAATAAACCAAACACTAGCAATCTGAAAACAAGCTAAAAGAGAACTCGAAACTGAACTAAAATTCAGAATTGGGCAGAAATGCTGATACGCAAGGTTTGGCTAGGAAACACATTGAATTTTTGGATTACCAAGCTAAACAATTATTCCGAATTGAAGCTAATGTCTAAACAAACGTAGACTATCTAAATTAGCTCACTAAAAATGCAACAAACTGAAAAATTCTGACATTGAAATGCAATTGCAGTTATGAAATGGCACGCAAACAAGGAATTGGCACGCAACAGTTTAAGCTACATTGAAACTGAAATTTAACTCCAACTATCACCAAACAGGTTCCTAACTTACTGAACTCGAAGATTAACAACCTAATTAAGCTCAAACAACTCAGAATTACAAACTAACATAGCTGAAAACTGAAATTCGCAGGAAACAAGACAGAATTGCTGAATAGAAATTACATGCTAGGAAATTACAACTAAAACACAAAGAAATGCACTTAAACTAAGACTCGACCAATCCTTGATTCAAAACCACCTTGTTCGTCACGCAAGGGCAAGCCAAGAACCCCTTAAACTCACAAATCAGTGGAAGAATGACTCAAACTTCAGATTTGCTCCCAGATTGCACCAAACTGGAATGATCCAATCGATTTCCACGATCTCGCGATTCCAAGGGTGGATGATGATTTGATGCTGACCAAAGAATACCAGAGGACCCTCCAGTAAGCTTCAATTGCAGAAATTGGCACGCGATCGTGATTGAATCGATCAAATTGCAGAAACTGCTGAAACCCTCACGCAACTCTGCTCCAAGGCACTTCTGAGCTTAAATCTCCGCTGAAACCCTCTTCCAAAGATCCAGATCTTGCTTCAGGATCGAGATCGAGTTGGCCACGCCTCTGATGGAAGAAATTTGGAAGAAAACCATGAAGAAATGAAGAAGAACGAGAAGAAGAACGAGGAAGAACTCAGCTGAAGAATGAGGTCGCGACGCCGAGATCTGAAACAGGGAGCCGTTTAAGTAGTTGAGGAAATGGACGGCTGAGATTGATTCTGCTTCATCCAACGGTGGATCGTTGTCCGATTTGATTCAAATTTTCCAGATCTTGATCAGAGGTCAAGATCATCCTCGTGGTAGCTCGGATCTGCCAGATCTTCAACGGATGATCCAGATCACCTTGATCTTTGTATGGATGGTTTAGAACACTCCGATCATGATCCAACGGCTAGATGGTCTCTGATTTAGCTGAAACTCTCAGATCTTGATCTGATCACTTGATTAGCCTTAATCCCAGCTCGGATTGATCAAAAGTTCTCAGATGGTCTAGATCTAACCGTTCTCTCATCGGACGGTCCAAATTAGTTGACGCTTGATTCCTTGGATCTAATCCACTTTTAACTCAACTTTGACCCATCATTACCTAGGTCCCTGATCATTTGAAGCCTTCAAAAGTAGATCAAAAATTTAGTGACAAAACAACCCAAATATAACAAGATTTACAATTAAGTCCAAAAAGAATACAAATCCTAGAACCTAGAGTAAATCCACAATTACACAAGTAAACTATGGGTCAAACACAGATTTAAACATATAAAATGATCAACAAAATGACACATATCACACACTTAGACAGAGGGATTAAAAATATTATGACATAACTTAAATCGGTTGACCATATCAAAATTAACCTGGGGTACTTACAATCTTCCTCTTTTTGATGTGCATCAACTCGAGTTAAGTTAGGGGAAGCATAAAAAAATATGAATCTGTAATAACAGTTTAAGCACTTAAAAGAAATTTTGAAATATAGAGTCTACCCCTTAACTTAATGCTTCTCCCCCTTTGATCATATAAAAAAACTTAAAATATTAAGAGAATACATAAAAAATAATCCAAAATTTTTGAAAAGTTTTCGAAAAGATTTATGAAATCTAAGTTTTCAAAATTTGCTTGATTTTTTTTAAAATGTTAAGTCTAATTGTGAATATAAAAATTAGTAAAAAATGATTTTAAAAAATTGTCAAAATGAAAATAATTTTTCAACTTTTTGAAACTTGAATTCAATTAAAAACTCATTTTTGAATGAAAAAAAATTATTTGTTGATAGAACAAAGCAAACTTTATCAAACTTTTTTTTGCAAACCGTTATCCAATAAAAAATATTTAACAAGATAAGACATTAATTATCAGAATAAATTTAATCTCTACGAAAAAAAATCTAATAGTTTAAGACGTATTTAAGAACCTAATACAAATTTTTACCAACAGGATTTATCAGAAACTTAGATGAAATATATGATTTAGGAATTTTTATAATTTGGCCCCTGTGAAATCTAAAATACCAATCCTAATACCAATTAATTTTACCGAAATATCTGATTTTTGAATTTCTAGAACAGTTTGAACATGAATAGTTATTTTGCAATTTCTCAATTTGAGCTTTTAAATTTTCATTTTCATATTTTAACTTATCATACATTTCCAATGGGCATGATGAAGATAATTTTCTTTTTAATTCTACATTTTTATTTTTTAGTTTACACAAGGATTTTGTCATTTGTTAAATGCCAGAATATAGTTAGTCAGGAGGTAGAAGACATACCTCACTTACCATATCCTTTCTAAAATTCGAAGCTCCTCCTTCGTCGTTGTTGTTCTCTGACATGACTCCCCCTTCATCAATGCTCTCATCTTCTTGGTATGAAGCCATCAGAGCAAGTCCAGTGTGTTCCTCGAGATTTGAGTCTTCCGATGAAGATTCATCCCATGTCGCCTTTAGGTTGTGGGTTTTTTTCCTTTAGCGCCCCTTTTCCTTTGTTCTTCCCTTTAGGGCAGTTTTCCTTCATCCTTCTTCGTTGCAATTGTAGCAGTGGATTTTCCTTTGCTTCTTACCCTGCACTGTTGGAACTTGGATGGCTAGAGAGGGGGGGTGAATGTAGCCAGACAATCAAGACTTAGCAGTTTTCAAATTTCTCTGCACTTAGGTTAGCCGCAGCGGAAGCACTACAAGTATAATAGCAGAAACAGAAATGCAGAGAAGGGAGAATACAAACCAATACGCTGACAATGGTCGTTTACAAGGTTCGGGGATAACTTGCCCCTACTCCTTGGCGTGCCCTTAAGGTGGGCGATCCCTTAATCATCGGCAGATCAAGCCCCGGTTAACACCGGATAAACTGAAGCCTCCTTCTCGGTGGAGAAACCTCTCCACAAGCTGTCTCACAGATGGATACAATGTTAAGCTCACGAGACACTCGAGAAGACAAGCTCACAAAGATGTACAAGAAAGCTCAAGCACAAAGCAACAGAGAGCACGAACACAGCCCAGCCAAACTTCTCCCAGTTTCTGTCTTGTTCGCCATGTCTCCTCTACATCCAGCTTTGTCTCTTAAGCTCCAGCTCAACGTCGCCAACTCCATCAGCACCACTGACTCACACCCTGACTCACTGACCTCTCTGAGCACTCAGTCCACTGGACACTCCTCCAGCTGAGCCTCCGCCAGTTGCCAGCCGCGCCTTCGTCAGTTGCCAGTTGCGCCAGACGTTGAGACCTGAAAACACAATAGATCCAAATCTGCTCCAAGGAAAGTCTCCCATTGACCCTCCTTGAGTGTTTGAATCACCTGCTATCACCTGCACACTCCAACAGAGGCTTAGCAATGCATATCAAAAAGAGATCAGCAAGTAGCAGAGAATCGGCAGTGAAAACAGACTTCTGATAGCGTATTTGAATTAAAGTGATCGGTCATCGGACCGATCAGAGCGACTCCTGATCGGTCACCAGACCGATCAGGCTCCGTCCTGATCGATCCACAACGCTCGATTAGGAATCGTGATTTCTTTGGGACTCTCTTGGATCGATCACCAGACCGATCCCAGGTTGTGGATCGATCACCCGACCGATCCACCCCTTATATCGGGCGATTTCTGAGTTTCCCAGCCTAAGCCTTCTGATCGGTCAACTGACCGATCAGGGGTTCTCCTGATCGGTCACCAGTCCGATCAGATCATCACCAGACCGATTAGGCACCGTCCTGATCGATCTTAGTGAGGAACCCGCGAAGCTGGATCGTTCTCCAGAACGGTTTGCACAGTGATCCTGATCGGTCACCAGACCGATCAGGACCAGATCAGCAAGGGAACTCAACCTCACTGTTCGCTCCCTGATCGGTCACCAGACCGATCAGGAGCCAGTCAGTGGGTGAATCGCATACTCCCTGATCGGTCACCACATCGATCAGGAGCAGCACAGTAGGTTCCCAACCTCACTGTGTGCTCCCTGATCGGTCACCAGACCGATCAGCCTTTGCTGGATCGGTCACCATACCGATCCACGAAGGAGCACCGTGCCAACTTCGCTGATCGGTCACCAGACTGATCCAGGCAAGCCCAAATGCACTCTAAGTCACGAGAATAAGCCTCCAATCCTTCTCTGACTCGTGTCATGCCCAACTTCACTCACTGGGACTTCAACCTAGCCCTCCAAGCTACGACCTGGCTTCACTCACCAGGGTTTCGGTCACCCGGCTTCACTCACCGGGATTTCAACCTAGCTTCACTCACTAGGATTTCAGTCACCCTGCTTCACTCACCGGGACCCGGCTTCACTCACCGGGATTTCAACCTAGCTTCACTCACTAGGATTTCAATCACCTGGCTTCACTCATCAGGACTCGGCTTCACTCACCGGGATTTCCATCACCTGGCTTCACTCACCAGGATTTCCATCACCTGGCTTCACTCACCAGGACCCGGCTTCACTCACCGGGATTTCCATCACCTGGCTTCACTCACCAGGACCCGACTTCACTCACCGGGATTTTAACCAATCACCTAACCCTCCAAGTTGGAACTTTTCACCTAACCTTCCAAGTTAGAACTTTTCACCTAGCCCTCCAAGCTAGGACTTTTCACTCAACCCTCCAAGTCAGGACTTTTTCCATGCCAGCGTGCGATCTCCCAGATCCACCTGGACTTAACCCGAATTTCATTCAACCAAACTTAAATCATTGTCAAACACCAAAACAACAACCGGGCCAGACTGCATCAACATGCACCTTATTAAATTTTTTAGTTTTAAAATATTTAGATAACTTTCTTACCATATACGCTGCGTTTTTATCATTTTCTAAAGACTTCTCCTCATGTTGGATCCTTCTCGTGCTTAGTGCGATGTTGTCTATTTTTCTTATATTTCTGCACATCGTGACTCGTGAAGTTCTAAAGTACAAAATAACTTTTCTAGAGTACTTACCGCTAAGTTCTGGGAGATAAAATAAGAATCTATTATAGACGTCCACTCCGGGGTTCTTGGAAATACGTTTAATGCATACCTTTGAGCATCTCGGTTAGTTACTGTTTCCCCGAGATTCGTGAGTCCGATGATTATTTCTTTATCTTCACATGCAACTGCGCCACCGTCTCTCCTTCCTTTCGGAGGTTGGTGAGTTGGTTTTGAAGGATGTCTCGTCGTGCCAACTTTGCTTCCGAGATTCCTTCGTGCAACTCCAAGAATTTTTCCCAAAGGTCTTTTGCTGATGCATGGGTCCCGATTCGATTGACTTCTTGTGATGGTAGAACGGTTAGCAGATGAAATTCTACTTTCCCATTTGCTACGAAGCCCGCCTGTTCCTTCTTTGTCCAAAGGCTTTCATCTTTGGGGTTTATCATCGATGTCTTTGGGAACTGCAAAACTACTTTTCATGATTAACAATAAATCAAAATCTATTTTGAAAAATACCTGCATCTTGCATTTCTAATTTGTAAACTCCCCTCGAACATTGGCGAGTAGACAACTAGTCCGACCATTTTGTAGATTGTTTCAGATGACGATTAATCCTTCTGGAGCGTCCTTGATCTGATACCAATTGACGGTGATTGAAAAGTCAATAAGAGGGGGTGAATTGCCCCTGAAAATATAAAACTTTATCTTTTATTTCGTCTTAAACAAAGATGTTTGTTAGTTAACACAAATAATAAATAACATTAAAAATATAGCAAACTTAAAAGAAAGAGGCAGTTAGAATTTTACTTAGTTTGGAACAAGGAAAGTTACTAATCCAAGGCAGAATATAGCTCGTATCTCCTAAATAAACTCCTTCAGATGGAGAAGTCTCGTACATAAGAAAAAGCTTAGAAAAGAAAATGAAAATTATACGAAACTTATTTGCTAATGTTTGAAATGAATGAGTGAATTAAAACTGAGTTATAGGGGCCTATTTATAGCCCCGGACAAACTTATCCGTTTGCTTACGTGGCAGTACTGGGGCGCCCGAATGCTCCAGGGCGCCTGACACGTGGCTTGGATGTTATCCGTTGCTCAACGGTCGCAAACAGTAGATTGGCTGATAAGTATGGACTATCGGGCACCTATATGCACAGGGGCGCTCGAGTGCTCAAGCGTCCGAGATCTCAGGCGCCCGTATCTACACGGGCGCCCGACAAGCCTTTGGTCAATAGCACGCTGACCAAATTTCAGCCGATCTTCTTTGGGCGATTTCTAGCAACCAGAGTTAGGCTCACTCGAACTTGACTCCGGTCTTTCGCCCCTAGAGCATCCTTCCTTCCGGCTTCTCATCCCTCGGGTGGCGCGCACATCCTTCTCACTCTACCGGTGTACTCTTCTGCAGCTTCCGCGTCCCTCGGATGCACCAAGACAGTCGGCTCACTTCCCCGTGCAATCCTTTTCGTCCACTGTCTTACGCTCGACTTCTACCGCTCTTATGTTCTTGCACACTTAGACAGAAAAATTATAAACATCAAGACCTAACTTAAATCAATTGACCACATCAAAATTAATCTGGAATACTTACAAAATCTTGGTAGATTTTTGTTCAAATTGGTAGTTGTAACTAAATTGATCAAAATTTAAAAGTAAGCTCTGTATTGTATTCGTTATATCCTATATTATTCATGTATACTATCTTTTTTTTCGCCCAAGTTAGGCAAATTTATCTAGCTAGAAATGTTGATCAAAATTATTAAATGAACCTAAACTAGTCAAATTTCAAAAATAAATTATTTGTTGTGTTTCTTAGATTCTATGAAATTCATTTGTGCTCTCATTTTATATTTTGATTCCTGAAAAATTATCTAATAATTTTAGTCCAAATTAATAGTAGATCATTTGGCAATTTTTGTCAAAAATATTAAATGAACCTAAACTAATTAAATGTCACAAATAAGTTATCAATTCCTAACTTATAACATAGACGAGCAAGTTACTATTACTAATTAACAACCCAAAACTCATAATAATTAGCCTCACATATCAAAATTTAGACTAATAAAGGAGCTTTATAACCTTAGATGAAGTTTAGGCCTGTAATTGTATCCCATAAATTAGTGAGCCGTGACAAATTTATTAAGAATATTTATTCTTCAATTTTGTTCATAAAAACAATAAATCTGAAATAATTATTACTATATTTAATTTATAGGAATATAATGACTCTAAGAGTCTATGTACCTATCACATTTCCAATGAGTTGCATATCTAATAGAAAATCGAACAACATCTCCCCTAATCGATAAACAATTTATTAAAATATTTGTATAAGGTAAATGCGACCACCAACATACATAATACCAAACACAGAATATATATATATATATATATATATATATATATATATATATATATATATATATATATATATATATATATATAGTTGACAACCACGCAAAATAAGTATTAAATAAACACATAACTTTGAATACAATTCAAATCTCACGACATGCCCATGAGGTCCATAAATACATAGTGTCAACTCCAAAAGACCATACGACAACTACAAGTCTACTAAAATAAATATCGATCTAATAGCGAAAATTCAAAATAAAATAAAATACTCGACGCTGGGAGACTGACAGAAGGATCCTCTCCTGGCTCCACGAAACACAACTATCAACTACCTGAAACAGAAATAAATGCAAGGGGTACGTGGTGAGTTCGGGCGGACTATGCGGTTATAAAAATAGATAAATGCACGATATCAAAGGATATAGCAAGCAGATGGAAATAACGATATACAATCTCCGGAACAAAGTAATATTAATATATATAACTGAATGAAAGTGCAAATAACAACCTGTCTATGTATGTCAATCAAGTGCAACCATCATAGCTAAACAAATGTAGCAAATACAAGAAAATATAAAATGCAATAAATGCATATGATGCAATAATATGTATCTCCTTTGACGTCAGTCAAGTTGTCATCACATCACATCTGTGAGGTCAGTGAGTAAGACTGTGACAACTGTACGTATTCCAATAACTACCACTACTATAAGTGGTCGAGTGGACAGGATGGTAAGGAGTCAATCGCTCTAAAAACCTAGGAAAATGAGAACAACTAATAGCTCTACTATCCCTCGTAAACAACGGAGAGGATGTCAATTGCCTATCTACAACCCAACGTCCACTACCCATGAGTGATTGAGTGTGGTACAATAGGACAGCTGCTCTCACTCTAACAACTACTACTACCCTGAGTGGTTGAGTGAGCAGAAAACTATATGACTGAAACGACGAACTTAACCACAAAGAAACCAATGATCACTAGAATGCAACAATACAGATATGGTGCATGATACTAAAATGCACAATCTCAACCAGGTCAACAATTATACAACAAACTTAATACACCCATATCCAACCAACAACACGATCAATAAGCATGCAACTATTCTACTAGGTAGGGTATATCTAATGTCAACCAAATATTAGATATGTCTATTGATTGTTTCTATGTACTCGCATATAAGCGGTACTTTACATATTAGAAAAATAATAGGTGAGACTGTATCGATATAATTTTAATCAACTCAAAGATCAAGCAGCGAAAGTATCAAAAGAAAGTATAAATAGAACTAAGTTAAGATAAAGCAGCCTACTCAGATAATAAACAAACTATATATGTGTTTAAGTACAAAGAACTACGGAATACAAAGAAGAAGTATCCGCCTTTAATGTAGATCGTTCTAATCATCATCAAATCCATAAGATCACTTCCAACTGGAATCTTACCAACACAGGATTCGAGGTAAAATATAGATCTACAATAAATGTATCATCCTATTAATTAATTCAAACTACCATTAACCCTAATCTAATTCATCCTCAAAACTAGATTAGATTAAGCATACCATCCACACTCAATTTCTTCCCAATTCATCCACTACTCGATGTCAACTATTACTTTGATTAATATATCAACCTAATTAACAATTAGATTCAATTGAATTTAGGCTAACTAAAGCAACTCATTTTACAATGTTTATGGAAACTAATATTTGCTCCGAGCCACGGCTATGGCGAAAATCAGAGGAGGAAACAATGACAACATCAATTGTCGTTCAACGCACCAATCTTCTACTCTCCCCATTCTCCGATTGTAGTGAGCGGCCTATGGCTGGGGCAAAGGTGAGGTGGTGTGTAACCAACGATGCTCGGCTAGGTTCTGATCGGCGACGACGCTACTCCTACCTCAACCGAAAGAATCAGGTCAAGGCAAGGTGTGACGGTGGATCGGAGCTAGGGCACGGAGGAGGGTTCGGTTGGACCGAAAGAGAAAGACCAATGACGCTCTAATCGACCAGCAGACACGACATCACACTCCCAATCTCGTGCAGTAGGGGGGCGATGAATAGGGAATAGGAAGGTAAGGAACGGTGGCATCCTCTCCCCTCGATCGAAGAGTAACTTCAATCCATTAGCATGCTTAACCCAACGTCCATACCAACCTTAACCACCTCAACTAATCCAGTACATTCGAAAGTAACTCATTTGAACCCCAGTGACCCAACTTGTCCCGCGGACTCGAGTTGAGTGGTTTTCCACGTGATTAATAAGATATATCTCATTTATATTTAAATAAATAGTATATATGTGTTCTGAAATAATGGTGTAATGATAGAGTGCCTTTTTTATTTTTGAATTAATAAAAAAGAGATAAGATAGAAAATAAATATACTCCTCAATTATTACCCTATTGCAATAAAAGTGAAAATAATCATCTTAATGTCTTCAAAACAGTCGCAAATATTTTAGAAAGAAGTAAATCATAAAAAATATTTTATCCTCGCATAATTTTTGCACGTTAAAATTGCGGATGAGTTGAGTCGGACCGATTGATTATCGGACTCACACACGCGGCCAGATATTCATGCATACGTAATTATTAAGTGATAAATGAAGTTGTGCTCCTATTTTTATCCTTCCTTGTAGCTCGTCTCCCAATCGATGGTGATGGCCAAATATAGATCGAGCAGTAGCGACGCCGAGAGAAAAAGGAGGGAATAAAGTTCGAGAAAGCGATAGAGAGAAAGAGGTGAAGATGGAGGGAGGAGGTCAGCCTGCGAACTCGAAGATGGCGGAGGAGGTCGGAGGGCCAGCGCCGGTACCGCCGCCGGCGCATGGGCTCCAGGGCATCAAAGCGACGCTCAGCCAAGGCGGCCGCTTCATCCAATACAACATCTTCGAAAACATCTTCGAGGTCACCGCAAAGTACAAGCCCCCGATAATCCCCATTGGCAAGGGCGCCTACGGGATCGTCTGGTGACCCCTCCTCCCCCTTACCCTTTCATTCGTTTTACTTTTCCGTGGCGATGCAGTGGTTTGTTCTCGTGTGGCTAAGGATTCGATTTTGATGGGTTTTGTGATTTTTATCGCGAATCGTGGATCGGTTGGTTCATTTGTGGGCATTGTGGCATTGTGGTTGCTTGCAGTTCGGCTTTGAATTCACAGACGGGGGAGCAAGTGGCGATTAAGAAGATCGCCAATGCTTTCGACAATAAGATCGACGCGAAGAGGACGCTGCGGGAGATCAAGCTCCTCAGGCACATGAATCATGAAAATGTCAGCGAGTTTCATGAATTTCTTCTCACTTTTCCTTTGATCTTTAATTTGTCTCCGTTTGATGAATGTGAAACACTATCGATTTTGTTTGTTAAAAGGAGATTCAACAACCACGTTTGAAATGCAGATTGTTACCATCAGAGATCTGATTCCACCGGCTGTACGTGATTCGTTTAAAGATGTCTACATTGCTTATGAGTTAATGGACACAGATCTTCATCAAATCATCCGTTCAAATCAAGCTCTTTCTGAGGAGCATTGCCAGGTTATGATTCAATCTCTTAGTTGTTTATTCTAAACATTGTAAATAACTGATGAATTGACTTGTGTAATGTATTAATTATATCTATGCTGTTGACTTGCTTTCTTTGCATTTGTCCACTGAACTCATCAAGAAAAATAAATTCCACAGTATTTCCTTTATCAAATTCTTCGTGGGCTAAAGTACATACATTCAGCAAATGTTCTCCACAGAGACCTGAAACCAAGCAATCTCCTCTTAAATGCCAACTGTGATCTGAAAATTTGCGATTTTGGACTGGCTCGTACCTCCTCAGAAACTGATTTTATGACTGAATATGTTGTTACGAGATGGTACCGCGCACCAGAGCTGTTGCTCAATTCTTCAGAGTACACTGCAGCCATTGATGTGTGGTCTGTTGGCTGCATATTCATGGAACTTATGGACCGGAAGCCTCTGTTTCCCGGAAGGGATCATACTAACCAACTAAATCTATTGATGGGGGTAATTTCCTCTCTTCTAAACTTTAAATCAATATCCAGATTGTCATTTTTGCCTAGAATTTGCATCATGATTTGTCTCGGTGAGTTCTGGCTCTTTCATTTTGATCATTCTTTTAAACTCCAGTGAGTGTTTTAATTCAATTCCATTCTTGGTTTTCTCTAATTTTACTAAGCTTTCTGAACACTCAATCTTCTGGGTTTGTATCCGATATGACTCATATCGTGCAGGTTATCGGCACTCCAGATGAGTCTGATTTGACTTTTTTGAGCGAAAATGCAAGAAGATACCTTCGCCATCTTCCTCTCTATCCACGGCAGTCCTTCCCTAAAAAATTCCCCCATATTCACCCTACAGCCATTGATCTAGTCGAAAGGATGTTAACATTTGATCCTAGAAAGAGAATAACTGGTGAGTTCTTACAAATTTCTAACCACCTATTTAAATTGTTAGCCAAAAATCAAAAGGACATTTCATTTTTCCGATCATCAAAGGGCATCTTTTTTTTTTTAAATTAAAAGAATGTCCTACTCCACTAGCAATCCATATATAATATCTAATTGCCCTTCAATATATTATTCCCACATTATTATTTCTTGTCATCCAATCCCATAATCATTTGCATGAGCAAGATAAAGTCCCCTTTATAATTACTATTGGTAGCTCCTACGGTAGTTATAGTGGCTATGCTACAATATCAATATTATTGAACAACATAAATGTGTGTTATAATAACTATGATTTCATAATTGCTATAATACTGTAATAGTTATATTTTTGTGACTACTATAATGTGAATATTATTGAACAAATCAAATTTTGTATTTAATGCGTGTGTCAAAAATAGGATGCGCTTTTAATTTTTGCCCTAAATTGTTTAAACCAGGATTGGCATCTATTGAGTCTAATGTTTGGATTTCTTTTGTTTCTGTTGGCTATGCATTCGTCGACAGTTGAGGATGCTCTCTCACATCCTTACTTAGCCTCATTGCATGACATAAGTGATGAGCCAGTGTGCAATGTGCCCTTCAGCTTTGACTTTGAACAAGAAGCTCTCTCTGAAGAACAGATGAAAGAGCTTATCTACAAGGAGGCTCTTGCTTTCAACCCTGAGCACCAACAATGAAATTCAAGTATTTCTTATTGGCTTACTGGTCAGTGTACCAAACAATTTAATTTATTTATCTTTTTGATGGTGTTATTGACTCATTGGTGTAAATACTTACCTCATTATGAGAATAGTTGCTCAGTGCATCTGTATGAGGGCTTGGACGGACAATTTTTTTTTTTGTTTTTTTTTTGCAACTGTTTCATATAGTCAAAGCAAAATTTATGTTTTTTTTTGCTATTGGAGAAAAGATGCAATATTCCGTCTGCATTATCATTTATGTATATCTTTTTAGCACTTTTCTTCCTCCTTGCCAAATATACCGTCAGAGAAATTATATCAGAGGAATAATGCAGACAAATGAACCGAGAAAGACTTCTGGTTAACAAACATAAGATCCCTATCGCAGACTCGAGGATAACGATGCAATGGTCAGGTACTTGAACAGTTAATCAATCAGACATAAAATTCGAATGTTATGACATATTATAGGATATTTTCTCTAATAGAATGACAAATCTAAGTATGTTGGCTGCTCCGAATGGACAATCACGAATATTTTCCAATTTAACTTGATCATCACTTTCCAATTTAATTGATGATCGATGAAAAACTGTTAGTAAATGTTCTTTCAGCAGATGTACTTTAACTTTAGACATTGATTTCTCCAAGTTAGACTTTGTGTTTCCACAAAGGGAGGAAAATTTATTCCATTAATTGACATGATTCCTGAGTGCCATTTGGAGGGTTAGCAAAAACTACAAATGTGAGACCTTGGAAGGGGAAACAAAAACTACAAAGTCAATTACATGAAAAATCTCATTCTTTCAGATTTGATATATTTAAAAATTATAACTAACTGTTCTGAAATTCAAATATATATTGTTGGATAGAAAATCTTTATTAAATATTTAGATTAAATTCTTAATTATGTTTATAATTTAATTAAATATAACCTTTATCCTTTGTGTATATTTATTTTGAACGAAGTTAATGTCACAAGTCTTTGCAGGATTGTTACACATGAAAGGGAGAGGGAGAGAGGAGGATAAATTACGTGTATTTTAAAAATAAATTCACTTTTTTAGAGTTATAAAACTGCATAGCGAATAAATTAAACAAGTACGAAAACACACACACGAAGAAGCACAAGCTAACACCAAGTCTTTTACTTGGTTCAGAGCCTTCGGCACTCCTACTCCAAGTCTCAGGCATCTCGGACCTTTCCGATTGGTAATTCATTAATCTCTCTACCGGTAAACTCCCGGTAGAGTAGTCAAGTATAAATGAATAGGAAGTGTAACAATCCTACACTTCCTATATACAGAATGTAAACTTAAATAATTAATTGTGTTACCCAACACGGTAGTAGAATTCTGGTGCAAACTTATGTTGGGGTCAATCCTTCCGCAGTGATCGGTCATAGTTGAATAGTAGCAGGGTTGCAGCACGAGTGTTAAATACGAAAATTATTTAGGAGGGGTTAAACGCAAAATCTCTAAAATTAGGAGTTTGTTCAAATTTGGTATATTTGAGGGGCCTTTTGCAAAAATCTCACCCTAACTTAAATTCCTCTCTTTTCTTTCATCGTTCAGTTCCTCCCCTCTCTTTTCCCCCCGATGTCGCACGTGACCCTTTGCGGTTTCTCATCCTCACGCGAGCAAGTCAATCCACGTCAATGCCCTCGCGATCTTCTTCTCCCCTCCTTGAGAATCTCTTCTTCCCTTGAGCACGCCCACTCTCCTGCATCTAGGGATGACAATGGGTCGGGTTCGGGTCGGATTCTATATCCTCCGTCCTCATATCCATCGGGTATTGGATATCCATCGAAATACTCATACCCATTAAAGGATCGGATATCTGTATATATTTTCTTCATCCAAATATCATCAAAAATAATTAAATTAACATAAAAAAAAAAAAAAAAAAAAAAAATATATATAATCTATTTCTAACATTAACACAAATTATTAATAGGTTTTGGGGGGAAAAATTCTTTAATGTATACATGTATTTTTTTATTTAATCTGTATTCGGGTCATATGTCGGGTATTGGTAGTCCCTCCATATCCTCCTCCATTTGGGTCAGATGTTAGATCCTCCGTCGAATTCAGATAAAATTGTCATCCCTACCTGCGTCGATCGTGGGTTTCGCTAGGGCAGGAACAATAAGCTACAGCCATGGGTGATTGAGGTAATGTAACTGTGTTTTTATTGAATTACCAACATGGATTTCAATTGGATTCAAATGGTTCGTTAATGAATAATAGACCTTTTGCACTACCTGTGATTAGATGATTCATTGGGTAAAACATAAACCTCAAAATTAGCTTTTCTTTCATCTTAGTTTCTATTATCTAATTCATTCATTTTGTATCTACACTGGCATCGAGCCTCATCTAGATTGGTACGAGCCTCGTGTATCCTTTCCTTGCCCGTTTCATATGTTTCGAATTTGTTATATCTCCTAATAATTATCTACCTCTACATTGCTGATAATTTAATATACAAATTTGTTGTGTGTATAATTTAACATACAACAAAGCATTTTGAGTAAGATGGTACAATAGCTAAATTTAATCTTTGACATAGGACTTTGACTGTGAACTCGTACGGTTAGTCATGGGAGGCTCTCTTCGACACGCACACTACTTTACGAGACGGGTACTTCTTACTTGATTCTATGGCTCTGATTATCTTTAATGCATGATTATTTTATTATTTGAGTAGGATTATTTACCTTAGATCTATTCTACATATTTTTTTGCTTGATACTTTTTTTATGCTTTACCTTTGAGTGAAAATCTAAATTTTCAGTTATACAGTCTCAACTCTTGTTTTCTGATCTAAAAAGTACTACTTGTACGAGTGTACTTTAGAACTATCATGTGACCTAACTAGTATTTGGTTGACATTAGATATACCCTACCCAGTAGATTAGTTGTATATTTATTTATTATGGTATTGATTGAGTTTATGTGTTTTGTATTGATTACATGATGGTTAACTTGATTGAGTTTGAGTATATTGGTATCATATACTATGTTGCATTGTTGTATGCTGGCGGTTGTTGGCTTCCTTATGGTTAAATCCGTCGTCAGTCATATAGTGGTTTGCCCACTCAACCACTCGGGGTAATAGTAGTTGTCAAGTGCGAGCAGTCGTCATGTTGTGTTTCACTCAACCACTCAGGGTTGGTGGTACTTGTCGGAGTTATAGCTGGCAGTGACACGCCTTCGTTATTTACGAGAACTAGGTAGACCCATGGGGTTAGAGGTCACACTCTCCCTTGTTCTTGGGGTTTAGAGGTACACTTCCCCTTGTTCCTGGAGTAGAGATACACTCCTCCTGGGGTTTTTGATATAGAGCAGTTGTGCTCCCCCTTTTCTTGAGATTCGAGATTGAGATTTTTCTCTCAAGAATTGAGGTGATTTTCCTGATTCCTATCCACTCAACCACTCAAAGGAGATGGTTGTACAGTGCGTACAGTTATCACAACCCTTACCCAGTCGGCCACACAAATTTGATGTGATGGTTGTTAGATTGGTGTGTAGGGGTGTCACATGTCATTGCATCATTTGCATATGATGCATCTTATGTTTATTTGAACTATGATTGTTGTACTTGATTGAGATGCATATATGGATTTGATTTACATTTAGTATTTGATCTAGATCTGCTCAGTAGTACGAGCAGCTTATTAATTTGGTATGGAAATTTTCGATCATGCCCCCACAGATATGGATTGTTAGGTATGTTTATGCGTTTGATTATGCTCTTATTTCGAAGATTATATACCTTGTTTCTATCTGTTTGATTTACTTATTTACACCATGCATTTATCTATCTGCTATACCCACAGAGTTCGAGCCTAGGCTCACCACCTCTTGCTTCTATTTTTATTTCAGGTAGTTGATAGCTGTGACTCATGCCGCAGGAGATGATCTATCTGTCAGTCCCCAATCTTGAGTATTTTTTATTGTTTCATTTTATATTTTTTTTATTCGTTAGACTTGTGTGTTTTTAGTGGACTTGTACTTAATTTCATTGGACTTTCGTTTGGTTTGCATTTATTTTACAAAGTTTATTATATTATTATTAACTGTGTAGTTGTGATGTTTTTATTATTTTACTTATTATTATGATTGTGTTGCTAGCCATGTTGACTGAGCTATATATTGTGGATGGTTTGAGTATGTATATAAAGTTTATATTGTCCGCGTACAGAGAAATGCTGCCGATTTTTGAGAAAGCATGGGCCCTGAGGCTTAACAATGAGGACAAGGAAGCAGAACATTACGTGAGCTCAAGAAGAAGTATTGAAAGTTGCATTTGGAGAGCTAAACTCGAATTGCTTATAAAGGGCATTGGAGCACCTCAGTTTCAAAATATGATTCGATGCAAACTTGTCGCAGCTTATCCACGCAGGGCACCTTGATCCAACTTGAGATGTCTCAATTCCCAACTGAGGCACCTCGAATCCAACCTGAGACGTCTCCGATCGCCGAACTCTTATCTCCACGACAGTTGCGTGGAGGGGCCCTAGCCATTGAGGGCGCCTCCAGTCCCAACTGAGGCACCTCAGGTCCCACCTGAGGTACCTTAGGTCTCACTTGAGGTGTCTCGAACATTGTTCACCCGAGGCTAATTATTTTCCCTTTTTACTTATAAAATGGCGTTAGACCAAAAACACAATAAACCCTACAAAAAAAAGTTAGTACATTTATAAATAGAGTAAATTAAAAACTTAGTATTAATTAGATTCTGTCTTTCCAAAATTAGGATTTAGTTAAGGTCTCAGTTTATAGCTCCCAAATGGTTCTAAGTTGGACCGTACCTAAAGTCTCACCGGAGACTTGTCCTCACCGGATCTCTCCTTTAGTGACTTACCTTACTTACCTTTACAGATCTACTTAGCTTCTTAACCCATCAGGTCTTCAACCAACTGTCAGGTTCCGCGGACCCAGCTGGACTTCATGCCAGGTCTCTACCACCTGGACTTCAGCAATTGTCAGGTCTTGCCGACCTAACTGAACTTCTTGCCAGAACTCAACTGCCTGGACTTCAGCTCGGTGTCAGGTCCTAGCCTTCCAATCCTACAATTTTGTAATAAGGTTAAATCACACCACACCTAACTTTAACCTATTTATCATATATCACAACTTGAATTTAACTGTTAGTACAAATTGCACCAACAGTCTTAACTTGTATCGAACGTGATACGCAAATCATTATAGCCAAGGGTGATTATGCTCATTCCAAGGGTTCCTCATAATCCATCTCAAATTATATGAAAGGAGAGAAAAATCATAAGGTCAGTTTATAACCAACCACTAAATGGTGAAGGGGTAAGAAGAATTTTTTTTTCTAAAGATATACGTCCATCAGAAATCAATTTCTATCCTATTATAGTAAATTTATCATCTTTTACTTAACTAGACACTCCTTGAAGACAGTAATACACAAATCATTGCTAGGAAAGGAGATGGCACAACCTCGGGTTACCATGCAATCCATAAAATTGATTTCCTTCGGTTTTTACAAATTCAACATTAGAGATGATATACAGTTGTTAGACAGTCCTCGTTTGCACCGGAATTGAATTTGGCAAATAGCCATAATTTACGACTAATAAGCAGGGGTGAACCTTATATGGGCCAATGAATGCTTATTATTTTTGGTTTCTTCCTAAATTTACAGTTTAAAAATATAAAGAAGCTCTTCTTTCTCTTCTGATCTCGTAATTCTTTCCTGAAGTTATTCTTCTTTTTCTTCTCTATACTTCTAAGTTTCTTTGTTTCCTAGCATATGCGCAACAAAGATAGCATTTAGTCTTCCAATCACACAAAGAAAGCACAAGCTATACAATCATAAAATGCATGTTTGATCCAGCAATCTACATTTGTTAATCAGTGAACTACAACTTAGACTACATAATTAAGATCATATTTCATTATTCTCTGGATGAGTTGTAGTAACATGAGATGAGATCACATAGTCCAGAAGGGGAAAACACATCATTGGCTACCATGGCTCAGAAGTTTGGCCCTACAGCAAGGATCTCCTCAGTCAGCTTGCCATTAGACATATTGCTCAATTGCCCTGTGAGTGCATACTCCGAAGCACAATAGCCACATGACTGTTATCACTGAATATCAATGGCGGAGCCAGCCCGGATGATGTACCGGGGCTATGGACCTTCGGCGATGATGTACGCCTTTCTCTCGGTCTATCTTTCTCTTTTTGTCAATGCCGACCGGGCTAGCCTCTTCTTTCCGTCAATACCGACCGGGCAAATATCCTCTTTTTCTTATTTTTTTTTCCTCTTCTTCCCACTTAAATTTCTCTCTCACTATTATTTGACCCCGGGCTACAGCCCGGGTAGCCACAAAGGTGGCTCCGCCCGTGCTGAATATGGTATTAACCGTTTTCAAATATAATTATCTAGATTTTTCACTATTAGAAATACTTATTCTAATTTATTTTCATATTTCGATAATAAATTAAGAAAATTATTATCTAGACTTGTTTATGTAAAATATCTTTTATTTAATTTCGAATTTAAATACATTTTTGAAGATTCGTGTAAAAAATCTCTTAATCAATCTGATAAATGTGTTCCTAAACTACACTTATAAAAATAATCAAAAAGAGTAATGATACGCACAGTGAAAGTTAATGCCTCAGTGAAAATTTTGACCATCAATCGGCGGCACATCCGACGTCCGATCGTTGATCGGACACTACCAACGGCCTTTGGCCGTCGCCCTGAACTAAACTATACCCTGGGGGGCACGGTGAACTCGTCGGGGATCGCTGCAATTGCGATCTCGCATCATTCACCGTCAATTTCGACAGGTTCATCGTTGCCGACAATCCTGATGGGTTCACTGTCCTCCCAAGGTATAGTTTGATTCAAGGCGGCGATCAGAAGCCATCGGTAGTGTCCGATCCGCGATCGGACGTCAGACGTGCCGCCGAGTAATGATCAAAGTTTTCACTGAGACATTAACTTTCACTGTGCGTATCATTTCTCAATAACAAAATAATAAATCCAAGGGGAAAATATAATTGAAAATTTTAGTAAATTAAATAATACAAAAATTTATATTGTGATATTTAGAGTGATCATTAACAAATACATTTATATACGGATATGGCTTGTCATTGGATCGATAACTCCTAGAATATCTATAAAAAAATTATTAACATATAGATTTTTGATGATTTGTATGCTGCTTATCACATCTCATAATTATTATATTTAATTTTAAAAAATATGAATTAATTCATAAAATATTTTTAATATCATTTGATAATAATAATTCTAATACCTAGTATTGATGATGTAAAATTTATATGTTAACCTATTATTGATAGTTTATTTTTTCATATTTGTTGCGTATATCATATTTTAAATTTACGTATTCAAAATAGATCAAGCATTTTAGAAAGTCATATTAGACCAATTAAAACTGTTATTTTTTATTTATAGTCGCATTCATAAATAATAAAATAATGAGATAAATTTTGTAAAAATAATAGAATAAGACTTATAAAATTTACACGTGATTTACCAATACATTGGATAATTCAATATATAAATGATTATATGATTCATTTAAATATAAAGAATTATTATATTAATTTTTACACAATTTTTTAATAATTCTAATATATATTTATTTTCACGCTAATAAAATATATATTAGTTTTTGTGAAATTTTAAAAGTATTTAATGATACAACTGAATAATTTTTTAATTTTTATTATTCTATTCTCATTTAATTTTAATATATTTTTATAATATAGTATTAGTTTTAAATGAACATAACACCAATGAATTTTTATTTTCTTTTGTATTAATAATGAAAACGAAAAAAAAATTTGTTTTTCATATTCCTAAAACTTATTTAGTTATATTTGTTTTGGACCCTTGATGTAAATTAAAAGTTTTACTAGAAACATTAATTTTATATTATGATATTTAATCCTAAATTATTTTTTTCTTGATCATGAAAATATTATATATAATATTAGAAAATATTTATATAATATTTATAAAAAAATATAATATAAAATATAGAATATAAATTAATATTTCTGAAATATAAAATACTAATAGTATTAATTTAAAACTTATAAAAGTTTAACTTTTATTAAAAGAATAAACAAACATCTACAGAATTCTTAAATTCAACATAAGAACTAAGAATTATTTTACATTTTTTAATTTAATATTCTAAATATGATATAAGACTCAAACTTGCCTATTCTCTCATGATCACAAATTTTTTAACTTATCAACATATCAATAGTTATGTTAGTAACGTTCAATTTGAGATAAATATTAGATGAATATGATCAACTTTCCCGACTTACTAGAAGCCAAAATTACTCGATAATTAGACTAAAGATGAAAAAAAAAATGAAACGATAAAAAAAAAAAAAAAACAAAAAAAACAAAATAAAAAAAAAAAAATACATCTTAAGATAATTTAAAATATCATATAAACTTAAAGAATTATTTACAATTTTTTTAATTAATATCTAAATAGTGTTAATAAACTCAAAACTGCATTCTTCATGATCACCAAAATTTTTTTAACTTATCCGATAACTATTATCAATAGTTACTGTTAAGTAGACGTTCAATATTAGAGATAATATATTAGATGAACTATGATCAACTTTATCCCGACTTACTAGAAGCTCAAATATTACTCGATAATTAGACTAAAGATGAAAAAAAATTATGAAACGTATAAAAACAAAAAACAAAAGCAAATAAGAATGCCACTTCTTAAGATAAAAAGTAAGAAAATCACTGAAATGTTGATTCTACTATATACCCTATTAAGAGAATACATAAACAACTTAATACAAATCCTTTATACTTTTTATGATGAATACCCTATTAAGAGAATACATAATCAACTTAAATGAATACAGATTGTCCTTTATTTTTTATTATAAATTTTAATTTTTATTAATATAATAATATTAAATTGTAGCAAACCTAAACTGATCATTATAAATCATGAACCAAAACCATCTGTCTTATACGGTTAAGATCATGAACTATCGGACTGTCAATTACAAATCATTAAGCTGTCAATTCCAAATCAAGATCAAATCTACGTAGAAAGCCGCTTGATAGGTGATTTATATCCCTTCATCTTGCTTTGGGGGCTGAGGATAAGAGATGAAAATCACCCCCTCGCTTTATTGTTCCAAGGGCCAAGTAGACGACACTTTTTCAAAGGACTGTTTATCTAAATAGGGTCATAACGCTTGACCTAAATTTTAAAAGACGAAATGACTCTTTTAAACTATAAAATGACTTACAAGACAAAAAAATAAATTTTGAAATATTCTCATGATATGATACCATCTTATCCCTAACAGTTCCCCAATTGTAGGATTACAAAACCAAATAGAAGCAAACACGAAACTAAAATGAAAACAGGAAAAGTTTTCAAATGACCAAACAGAAAAACTTAGCAGTACCAAGTTGAAGAACACTTGAATCAGAGCCACACGAATGTCCACATATATCTTGCTAGAAACATGACAATGTAGATATCAAACTATTCCACGGATAAGCTCAAAGGTGACTGTGATTTCCAGTAGATAAATACTATCTAAAAATAATCAGAAACCAGAACATTTGCCATAATGATCCTGCAGCCAACTTAGCTTGGTTATCCTTGCCCTATAGCTGGTAATATTTACTGCAATTTTCATTTGTCAAACGTTAGATTGTTCAAGGATAATGCACACGGCACAATATAGCTTCAGAAATTTCAAATTTACTAAGATTATGAAAACAACAGTCGAGCAAAAATACAACACCACCTGCCCATCTTCACCAGCTCCACTCTTTGCAGGATCCTCTGCTGTAATCAAAACAGCAATCAGAGAGCAAGAAAAAACATTATTTTTCATCAACAAGTGTAGGAGAAGGAATTGTTTTGCTTTAGCAAATGACAAAATAGCTTTAGAAAATGACACTTTGGTATATGATTCACTAAAGAAATTTCAAATCAACCTGAACACAAACCGAAATAATTTGAAAATTTTCAAACTAAACCAATGAGTCTCCAAGCTAGTTGGTTGGTTTTGATTGGTTTAACCAGAAAATAAAGTTTATATTTCTTTTTTATTTAATTTTAAAAAATGCAGGAAATAAAATCTTAAGTTCTACATTTTAGTAGTTTGTCATTGCTCAAAACAAACCAAACAAACTTGAAAATTTCTATATTTTCAACCCCAAATTGAGCAATAAACTTAATTTCAAGAGTTAATTTGGTTTTGTTCAAACTTATTTTTCCACTCTTAAAATAAGTTGCAATCTAAAATACATAATATTATCGTACTCAATTTCACTAAGCAAACAAACATAGAACCCAGGAGTTGGAAATTTGGAGCCCATTGCCACAGTGAACACTACTTATGTACATGTTCCGATAATAGGAGAAACACTAAGGCCATTGTTGATTGCAAGGTTGGCTACTTCCAAATGATAATTCTAACAGGAAACTTCCATGTCATGGCCTCATGTAAAATTTGATTGAACAAAGCATAAATGAAATACCCTGAAAATCCCTAGGAACCCCAAATTGTAGATATCCAGCCTACCACTATTGCTTCCTCACTGTATTGAATTTGAACACACTAAAAAAGATTAAGTGAAGGATTATCAAATATCTAGAATTATCCCCAGTTCCATTTCTTCAGTAAATTTTGAACTGAAATCACTTATCATACAAAGCTCACGTACATGAAAAATTTTAGTCTAGCAATAACTTTAATGTCTCAAGCTTATGAATAATTTTACATGCAAATATGCTATGAAATAGCACATCATACCATAAATTCGCTAATGCAACCTTATTTAACATCATGCATGCATAAACATCAGTTATATACTGAATATTACCTCCATCCTCAGGGATGTCAGAAGTCCACAATGAAAGATTATCCCTCAAAAGTTGCATAATCAATGTGCTATCTTTGTATGATTCCTCACTCAATGTATCCAACTCAGAAATTGCTTCATCAAAAGCTTGCTTGGCAAGATGGCAAGCCCTGGATATAGATCCACATAGCATGAAATCTATAGTACAAATTAAAAAGCAAGAGATATAATAATAAAACTTTTGCAGGTAATACCTTTCTGGCGAGTTTAGGATCTCATAATAGAACACAGAGAAGTTTAATGCCAAACCCAATCGAATTGGATGTGTAGGAGACAATTCAGTCTCAGCTATGCTTGTAGCTGCCTATTAGTAAGTTCAAGATAATAATGTCAAACATGACTGGAGGAATAGTCAGAAATAATGAGTGTAAAGAAAAACTAATTTAACACCTCACCGGGAAATTTACAGGATGAACACAAATAACAAAGACAGTACCCAACAATGAAAAGCAATAGCATTTCTTGTTTCCAGTTGTCTATAAAGAAAATCAACGTGAATCTCTTGGCTATGCAGCTTACAATTGTGAAATAGGTTGGGAATCTTCCATGCAATGTTTTTTTTCCTATGAATAAGTCAAGGGAACTTGTTTTCAAATAGTACAAACAGGCCATAAAAATCTTGTCAAGCAAATTCTAGAACACGAGATACTGGGGCAGATTTTGTTCGGAAGGATAAAGAATACAAGTGAATCACAAAGAGGGATAGAAAATGAAAGAAAGGATAGGGAAAAAAAATCTCAAATTGTATTTCCTTTGAGGAATGTAAATAAGCAAAAAGTTATCCCTAAAATTCATCAGTTCTCCAAAGAATGAGATCGGATGGTAACTAAAAAGATGGTAGGCGGCTAAAACGAGAGCAAGCAATCCAATGCACTTCAAAAAAAAAAAAAATGCCAACATCGACATTTTACCAGTTCATATCAGTGTCTCTGATAATCTTAAAGACAAAAAAATGTAGACGAATCAGATCTAGAACAAAAATCGTAGCAAAATTGGAGAGATCATTCTAGAGAAAAATCCTACCTCGTAAGCTTTTAAGGACTGGTCTGCAACATCCTTCTTCTCGTTTCCAGACTTGAATTCTGCCAGATAGCGATAATAATCTCCCTTCCTACATTTGAAGCCAGATACCGATGTTAATCCTCAAAAGCCTCTTCAAGTTGATCCAAAATGTCAGATCTAACTCACATCTTATTGTAGAAGACCGACGACTCCGCGGCAGTCGAAGACGGAATGAGATGCTCGTCGATCAAAGTCATGATGTCGCCGCAGATGCCAGAGAGCTCCGTCTCCACCTTCTGCCTGTACTCCTTGATCTTCTTCACGTGCTTCTCGTTCCCCCTAGCTTCCTCCTTCTGCTCGATCGAGGAAAGTATCCTCCACGACGCCCGGCGCGCCCCAATCACGTTCTTGTATCCCACCGACAGCAGGTTCCGCTCCTCCACGGTGAGCTCGACGTCAAGTTTTGCCACTTTATTCATGGAATCCACCATCTCTGCACGATGAAACACCACCAGATGAACCATAGTTCCACGATCTACAAGCGTAGCCATAGCGCTAGGGTTTGCATATCACGAAGGAGGAGAAGGGGATGCATACCGTCGTAGCGCTCGGCCTGCTCAGCGAGCTTGGCGGTGTAGACGAAGCTCTCGCGTTCCTTCGGCGACGCCATGGGAGATGAGGTCGGATCGAATCGATCGAAGCTCTCGCGCTCGATCTGCTCTCTTTTTGTTTTCCCCTTCTCCAAGGAAGGCAGGTTTTTTCGATTTCCACGGAAAAACGGAAACCAACGAAGACAAAATAACGAGAGAAAAAAACCTTCACCAAACGGCTATCGGCCGTAAGATTCGCATCAAGATTCGGGATCGAATCAGCGTGGCATTGCAACAGGATTTGCTTTCCACCCATGACTAATGATTAGGTCCGGAAAATGGGATTGTCGGATGGCGAACGCAGCCAGCAAACACAGCGATGTCGTTGCTCGCACATGCATCACTGACCACATCTCTATTTGTGACGTACGGATGTTATTTATGACGGCACCGGCCGCGATTCGGAGAGGACGCAGAAAATTGTTCCGTGTCTTAGTTGGATGAGCAATCCTAGTCGACTGGTTCGGGAAATGGGCGGGGAAAGATATCTAGAAATTCAATCAAAAACATCCAGCTGAATATGCAACGGCATGAAATGAATTATATTCCAATCAGAAAGTGATAATGTTTATGCAGAAGATTTAGAAAGTGTTTGGGAGAGCTTCGGATATCTATTTTTTAGATTCTGATTACACAGAATTATTTTTGAATATTTAAAAAGGTTAGATTCTATTTTAGTTTCTGTTATTTTTACTCAGAAGTTAAAAATAAGAATTTGATGTTTCTACCTGCTTCTGCTTTTTTATTTATGATATAACATTAAAAAATAATATTTATATTCTTAAATAATATAATATTTTACCTAATTGCCACTTGTATCTCATTCACGCCACTTGTACTAATATTTATTTTTAATAAAATTTTATATTTTTATAAAATTTCAATCATATTGTACATTTTCATAATTATATATATATTATATTTATATAAATTATATTATTTTTTATTTTTTATTTTTTATTAATTTTATATATTTTTTCAAATATTCAAATTATCAAAAAATTAATTTTAATACTATATTTAAAATATAATAATAATTATATCACTATTTAAAATATAATAATAATTACGTGAATAAATTATTGATAGTATCGAAATTATATTTAAATAATTAAAAAAATGATTAATTTATATAGTTTAAGAATATTATTATCATTCAATTAAAAATTAAACTTGGAAATAATTATTCTTCCAAACACTCAAACTTTATCTTGTATTAGCTTTTGGCTTCTATTTTCAAATACTGCTTACTTTAGCTTCTTACTAACTTCAAGATAATCACTATAAGAATCACTTTTCAAGAAGTAAAAGCTCTCCCAAACACTCTCTTAATATGATCGGATTCCTAATTAAATACGTATAAATAAATCAGAAGAATTTATTCAGATAATTTAGGGATATTAATCAGAGACAGATAATAGCTTGAGAAGGTTACATGGCGTGATTATAATAGTAGGAAAAAAAAAGTCTCCGAGACCGACTCGAAAGGAAGGTATCCGAGCTCATCTCGGGAAAGAATGGCCCAAGTTCATCTCGAAAGAGAAGTACCCAAGATAACCTCAGGAGAGAAGTGTTCGAGTCCATCTCAAAAAAAATGTTCAGTCGAGTACTACGCCTCGGTTGACCTATCATTTGATATCTCATTCATGAAGTCGTTAAATATCTTTGGAGTACATGCACAACATTAGTACAGGCAAAGCGTAAGGTATCTTTACGCCGCACGTTTTGTGCACACTTTCAATATTTTTTCGATTTTAATTTTTTTACTTAATAGTATAACTCACCCCTTAAATCATAAAAAAAATTTTATTAACATAATCAGAAAATCAAAAATAAAAAATAAAAAAAATGAACATAGGGCACTTCCAATGCGTCAGAGGAGCCCGGAGTGAGGCGCGGACGTCTTTTATATATATATTTATATATACACGGACGGTCTTTTATATATATATATTTATATTATATATATATAAGGAATGATTTGCTGCGGATCACGCGGTACGGACCGCGTGCGGACCACAGCGCCAGGTCGATCAGGCTACCTGATCGGTCACGCGCAGGGCACTGCGCCGATGGTGGCCGATCGTCGATCGGACACCATCGACGGCCCCCCGAACAAAACTATAACCTTAGGGGGTGCGGTGAACCCGTCGGATAGCGATGAAGCCATCGGTAGCGGTGAACCCGTCGGCATTGGGTAACGGCTGATCGGTCAGGTTGACCGATCAGGGCAGGTCTGATCAGGCACCTGCCTGATCGGTCCCTGACCGATCAGGCAGCCACGTACACGGTCCGCACACGATCCACGCAAACAGTCCGCGTAGTCATATAGATATATATTTCTCTATATATATGTATATATATATAACAACCATGTTTTTTTTATTTTTTTAAGGGTAACAAGATAAATTATTTATTTATTTTTAAACTTTGGGTTTTGAATATAGGATTTAGTATTTAGGATACAATATTAATTGTGAGTAATTGGTGTTATTTTTTAAAAGTTTAGAGTTTAGGTTTGCAATGAAGTATTTAGGGTACATATTTCCTTTTTTTGTTTTTTTTAGTTTTGAATTTATGATTTAGTATTTAGGATGATAGTTTTTGGAGTTTTTTTAGGATTTAAAATTTAGAATTTAGGATAACTGTTTAGCATGCATAATTTTTTTATATAATTTTTAATCCTAAGTGTAAAAAATTTTAAAAAAACGGAATGAAATGCAAATGATATCCTACGCGCGCACAGTCACGCACTTTGTGGCGCATAGGATATCAATATTATATATATAGGCGTCAAATTTAGGTACCCAGCGTGAGCGACCCTCACAGCTCGAGGCGCCTGGAATTGTTCCAGGCACCTTAGTCTTTTGGCAGTGAGGGTCATTCACGGTGCCTAAATTGAGTACCCATCTTTTGTGTGTGTGTGTGTGTGTTGTGCGGACCATACATCGCGCGCCGATCTTCCAATCGATTCACCAATTGATTGGGAGGCACCAATGATTGAGTAATCAATTGGCGCCTCGGATTCAAGGCGCCAATCGATTTCTCAATGATTCGAGACACCTCGAATCGATTCGTCGTGACTAATTATGGTCAACCCCCTCGGAGCTTACTCAGGGTTTGGTAGCTGTCGAATTTCGACCACAATCGGGTCGGATCGCGCTCAGAATCCAACCGCACTCCTCCTAGGGTTAACATTCCCCCCGGGTTATTGGTTGGTTCGGGACCGACGGCTAGGGGCCGCCGGTGATGGGCGGGCGACTGGCCGTCATGCGTAGAAAGCTTCTAGTTGAGGCGCATGAGGCGCGGCATAGATACCAATTGATTCACCAATAGATTGGGAGGAGGGCACACGACGAGCAATCCATATATATATATATATATATATATAAAGAGAAATGTTATCTTAAGAATATTACAGTGCATACTCCGTGCACACCTCAAATATTTTTTAAGTTTAAAAATTTTTTTTATGCTTAATGCTATAATTCAACTCCTAAATCCTAAAGAAAAAATTTTATTAGCATAACCAGGAGTTTAAAAAAAATCGAAACCACGTTGTCGCGGATGAAGTTCGCATGACTTCGTCTACAACATATCATTAGGGTATATATACATATAAAATTATCATAATCTTACATCCTAACTAATCATGGGGTACACGGTCGATCCCACATTCCAACTAATAGGTAAATTTAGGTAGCACGATGGCTCCTGACATGCTACCCCAGCTTCACCAGTAGTTCAATCATTATAGGTGTGCCTTGTGTGAAATTGAGCGTTGATTGATTAAAATATACAATTTTTCTCTTACCACCACACTAAGCTCTCAGCATAATTAATGTATTGTTTTAATCCATGTATTCAGTTCTTTGAACAACTAATCTTAGAGGTGCGGTCCAGTCACACGAAAATTTTTTACCGATCATCAAAATAAATCTAAAAGTGCATGTAGTAGTTCCTTGCCTGACAACCAACGTCTCAAATTTTTCATCTCACAGAGGAAATTTTTTGCCTCCATCCATCCAGAGCTCCTTCAACCCTTCACTTAAAGTACCTCCAATAAACTGAAGCATCTCAAGCACTCATCCGAACTTCATTTTTACTCCACGCTCTTGCAAAATATGTTAGTCCAAAATAACAAGAATACTTGCAAAATAAAGTTAGCACCTATAATAAAATTATGAATTAGATCCTGTTTAACATGCCCACTAGGTCACGTACTTACTAGATTTCTCCTCCAATTGCTTATTTATACTTACCATTTGCAGACTTACTTGATGTCTGATCTCCTGACCCACCAGGTCTTCTAACCATATGCCCCATCTGACCTTCAAACAATTGTCAGGTCCTCCTGACTTTATTGGACTTCCTGCCAAATATCATATTCTCTCTGACCTATTTGGTCTTCCTATCAGTTAGCTGATCCTCCTGGCCTAACTAGATTTCAGCATGATGTTTGGTCCTCTAGACTCGTCAAGTCTTTCAGCCTGCACATTTGGTAAATATATTAGATCACAATATGACTTAACTTTACATCTTTGACAACATCAAAACATAGGTTTGATTCTGATGCTCTTTGTACTAACAAATATCACTCGCCCACAAGTGGTCAACATCATTCATCCCATGGTACGATATTGATAGATAAATCACGAAGGACATTTTGTCCAAGCGCAATGGGATAATTAATGTATTTAATTTGATAAAAAATCATACGTTAATCCCAAGTATCCCACACGACCAACTCTATAGTCATATGTAAAGAGGTAAATCAAAAAATTGAATAAACCATCTCATGTAAAGGTATTTCTCTTGACTTCATCGAAAATTAATCCTTTTTTGATTTGATAATTGTATTATTTGATCATCAATTCAGTTAAGTTCTGGGCTGATAATTAAAATATTTTATGTAACATTGGAAAGTTGTTCTCCCACTATAATCGTAATCGTTCATAGTTATTCAAGTAAAGGAACTCTTGTCGTCAAATAAAGATTTAAATAATGTGTATATTGATAAAGAAAAACAATTACTTGATGAAGTATTTAATCTAGGCTGAAATTAGGGTACTCTCTAACGGTCAAAAACACCCTCTCATCAACCCCCGGGACTATGGTGTAACGGTAAGGTAACTAGTTGTTAACCCAGGTATCCACGGTTCGATCCCCAACTACGGTGCATTTTGTAAAATTTTTCTCCAAATGGGGCGCGAACCCTGGGACGCTGGGCTTCTAGACTGCTCACCGCGAGCGCTTCCCGATTTACCCTGATGACTGATGGGAAACTTCCGTGGGGCCGAGTCGGTTACCCCAGATTTAATTTGTCTACTGCCTGATAAAAGAAAAAAACACCCTCGCATCAGCATTCTCCCCTCGCTGGCTAGATTGAAAACTAGATCAGGTGCATTGAGTACTGAATGATAATGATTGAAAAGTTAATTTTTGGTTTACCGAAGTCAAATCGGAGTAGCACACTTAGCACTTAGCCCTTGATGAATCTTGAACAAATGCTTAAATGATGAAATAACTAAGAATTTCTCACTGAGCTTAACAACAGAGCAATTCTAACGAAGATAGTTGAAAAGCTCATCTAGAGGATGAATAGATGATAAATCTTATTTGTCTATTCTTGCACACATGGCGAACAATACAAATGTCAGTAGATAAGTGTTCGTGTGTTTGGTTGATCATGTCAAATATATATGTGCAAAGGAAATAATATATACACAAATGACAATAATGCAATTGCAAGAATATACATAATTTAGAGACTCCACTTGTACTAGTATTCCACAATCGATGATGTATTTAATGGCATCGCCTTAAAAATTCAATATAACCACCCCTTTATACACTCGACCAATAGTCTGCTTATAGTGAAATCTACTTTAAAAGATCACAGAAATGTAGAGCTAGGAGGGTACATTTCAAAGAACTTGAGTTGAAGTCTTCAACTTGATGTTAACTCTTGCAGTCCCTTGAGATGGGAAAAGATGATTTACTCATCCCAATGCCGCGTTAACTCATCCTAGGACCAACACGAAGAATGTAAATCATGGAGACCACTAGCCCGGATGATGTAGCTAGCGGTGAGGAGGACGAGCATATTGACTTTGTCAGGTTTTGACCCTCAGATCTCAAAATGATAATTAATATCCACATCTTAACTATCAATTCATCACGTGAAAACCCCTTAAAATCCCTTGAACATTGAGAATAAGACAACTAAATGTTGCTCAATAAATATCAAAGTGTCCAAAAGTCTTCATAATAAAGGCTCCAATGACTTTATTATGGTCACCAATCTATAGTCGATTGGGCGACCAAACATAATGAGCTAACAGCTCTAAAATTAGTCGACTAACTAGTCAATCAACTAAGATTACATTTAATCAACTATTGCTCGAAAATATTTAATTCATCCAACACTTGTATTTAGTCAACTTTGTAATCAATTGTCTTCCGCTAGTTCACTGCTCAATGATTTGCCTTATATCCCACCATAAACCTATGCAAAAATGCAAGACTAAATTGATTGATATCTTGTCCAAAGGCTTCACAATCAATCCATTAATTAGGCTACACTTACATAACTAAAAACGACATTTACAATACAAAAGCCCCCAAATTACCTTCACTCTTGTAATCTCTCGTGACTTTCTACTCTACATCTTCGACTTCCTCAGTCCAAACCATCAGTCTATTGAGTGGACCAAGCTCCCCTGAGCTTGTTCCATGCCACTTAACCGATGTTCCATATCATCAAGTCCGTCACTCAATGTTTCGTGGTCAAGAATCCTGTGAGTTCCTCTGAACCTCCACGGCTCATTTTTATGCCGCCATTGAGCTAAACACTATTTGATCCGGTCAAGTCACTATACCTATACGAGCTCTGTGTATTGTTATAAATCTCTATATATTCGATACAGCATATCAAAAACACAAACAACAATTAACTTAAATCATATTACCAATATATTGAAATAATATGATTAAACCCAACCACAATAAAGTATTGTTTTCTCAACTATAACATGCATTTCAAGCCTGAAAATAACGAGTGATCCCGCCCTATCTTTGTCACCGTACGGACAGCCCGCGTGGCAAACAGCCTGGCCAACTTCTGGGTCCATGTCATTGTACGGATAGCCGGCCTGATAAACACCCTAGCCGGTCTTAAATTTCCTGCCGGCCGGTCGGACTCAAGCACCCGGGCAGAATAAATGCCAGAGCTCAGCCGGCCAGTCAATCCCGGTCTGCCATCATAAGGTTATTATGCCTCGCTTATCCGGGTACTTCCGCCCGGTCTCTACATCCCCTCGCCCGGGTATTGCCGCCCGGCCATACAAAGGCCCCACGCCTAATCATCCGGGTGAATCCGCCCGGTAATCCTTCAGGTCCATACCGGACATCCAGCCGGGCATCCCCGCCTGTCGCTCACTCGGGCACTCCCCCGAAACCACCCTAGGATAACGACAAAACATCCGCACCAGCTGCAGATAACAGGCTGTCACCACTCGTGTGACCTGACGCTCCCTGGCACGCCGCCCTGTCGGGCCGTTGGTGCCAGGTGGCGCCGGTCGGGGATGTACAAGAACCTGTCTCTGTCCTCACATAGGACAAACAGTATAAGACAAGGAATGCTGGCTACAAGTCGACACAATCACAGAATATTCCCTGACTCCGTCAGAGAATCCTGACACCCGGCAGACAGTCAGGGAATATCCCTCGACCAGGTCAGAGAATCCTGACACAGGTCAGACTTGGTCCTTTCCCCCGGCTATATAAGCCCCTCCCCTCCTCATTATCAGGTACGCGCGCGAAGCTTCTCATCTACAGTGCTCCTCTATTTTGCTTGTTCACCGGAGTACTGACTTGACCGTCGGAGGGCCTTGCCGGGACGCTTCCCGGCTAGGTTGCTAACGGTCCTTTCCCTCAGCAGGTTCAGGTCATTCGGCCGAAGTTCTCCTCGACGACAGGATCCCTCGGAGGAACTTCACTCGGAGATCTCCCTGCATCCGCAATATTGACAGTTCGGCCAAACAGTCCCCGCCGGTAGAGATCCTTCTTCCTCCATTCGGAAGTTCCACTCGGCGGTTTCCTCATCCATCTGGCCAAAGGTGTACCAGGCAGAATCCGCTTCCGTCCGATCGGAAGGCACCCCCGTTAGCTGCGTCGTTCTGAGCGAAGGCAGCCCGTCAGCGCACACGTCATCCATCCCTACACCGTCATCCGGTTGCGGCCCCACCCCGCTCGGCGACAGGATCAAATTTGGCGCTAGAAGGAGGGACATTCCGCCTGATCGAGAGCGGAGGATGGAAAACCCTAATCCACTGACGGTTACACTTACGCCTGAAGAATATGAAATGCTGATGGCTGCTCGGACACAGAAAGCGCAGCAATCCCACCCGCTAATGGGCAGTCAAGGAGCCCGACTCCCCGGGCATTCTGCGCGGGGAAACTCGGAAGGTATGGCTGCTCAGCCCGACCCCTTCGTTCCTACATTTCCCCGAGCACTTTTCCGGAACGCGGTCCACTCGGCCCCGACCGAAGTTTCAGCAACCAGCCTGGCGCCTCAGACGCGGCCGGACAAAGGGAAAGGTTTGGCCGACCCCGCTTCGGCTTACCCGGCTCATAGCCCATTCTCTCCCCAAATTCTTGAAGATCCTGTTCCTAAGCATCTGCGGTTCTTCACCATGCCTGAGTACTCGGGGGCCAGTGACCCCGAAGAGCATGTTATGAAATTCGAAAGCGCCGCCTTGTTGCATCAGTACCCGGAGGGCGTCAAATGCCGCGCTTTCCTGACAACCCTCTCTGGGCAGGCTCAGCGGTGGTTCGACGGACTCCCGGGAGGATCAGTCGGGAGTTTCGCAGAAGTAAAGCGGCTGTTTCTGCAGCATTTCGCAAGCAGCCGAAGGCACCATAAGACCAGCCTCAATTTGTTTGCTCTGAGGCAAGGTCCGAAAGAATCACTCCGGGACTATATCCGGAGGTTCAACGGAATAGCTATAGAGGTGCCCAATACAAAGCCAGAAGTATTGGTCACCGCATTCTCGCAAGGGCTCCAGGAGGGAGATTTCTTCCGATCCCTGATCAGGAAGCCACCGAAGGACTTCGACAGCCTGCTCGGGAAGGCTGTCAAGTATATCAATGTAGAGGAGGCGCAAGCGCCCGAAGGAAGGAAGTTGCGGTTAACCCACAGCCCGCACCTCAACATCACAGATCACCAGGGGGACCGATTCGCAGTCCCCGACCGGCCGATCGCCCGGGAATGAGACCCCAACAAGTGCAAGTAGCACAAGGGAATTGGCCCAACAGATGGGCACCGTATTGTGCGTTTCACCAATGCAACACGCACAACACTGAAGACTGCCGAGCAGGCGCTAGAGCAAGGACCCCACGCGGCAGGGGTCAAGGAAGACAAACCCCACAGGGGCGCGGGCGTGGTTATGGAGCCACAGCCCAACAAGGACAAGGGCGAGATACCCCCGCCGCCCGGCAATTATTTCCTCAGCCCGAGCAGGAAGAGGCGGGGGAGATTGACGAAGATCAGGCGAATCACCAGAACGCCGTCCGCGGAGGCGTCAATGTGATTTCCGGTGGGCCTACCGGAGGAGACTCCAATCGGGCCCGGAAGACACAGGTGCGCCGGCTGGAAATTCACCAAGTCGGGGTCAGCACCTCTCAAGCTCAAGGGCCCAAATCAGCTGGGGGCCGCAGGATTTGCAAGGATTGGAGGTGCACACGACGACCCGTTGGTCATTTCGGCTGTCATCGCCAATTACGAAGTCCACCGCACCATTGTGGACACCGGCAGCTCGGTAAACATTTTATATAAGCGAGCTTTCGATCAGCTACAAATTGAAATGTCGCAGCTGGAGTTGGTGGCTACGCCCCTGTTCGGATTCACGGGGAACGAAGTGCAGCCGATCGGACAAATACGACTGGCCGTCTCACTTGGAGAGGAGCCACTCAAGAGGACCCGTTTGACCACATTTCTGATTGTGGATGCGCCGGCTGCCTACAACGCCATACTCGGTCGACCGGCACTCAATGAATTTAAAGCGGTAGTTTCCACCTACTACCTCAAGGTGAAGTTTCCGGTCGGCGACAGGGTCGGCGAGGTGAGAGGCAATCAGATCGTGGCCCGGCGTTGCTATGCTGATGACGTCCGATCAGGTGGTCAGAAGGCCAGGCGGGCAGATAGCGGCTGCAACGTGGTGGGGCATCCCCTTGGGCGGAACTGCAGGAGGACAGGAAGAGGTACAACTTCTGCCCGATCGGGGTGAGTCCAAAGTACAAATTGCTGCAGGACTTCCCGAGGAGCTGAAACAATCGCTGATCGAAGCCCTCGTCCGAAATCAGGATGTGTTCGCCTGGTCGCCGAAAGATTTGAAGGGGTCCGACCAGAAGTTGCGGAACATCAGCTCCATATTTACCC